>JAIUZE010075142.1:0-12604 GCA_022085475.1 Heliosperma pusillum | reverse complement strand
TGAAGTTACACTAGTAATGACTAAAGATAACATGTCTTAAAATTTCATTATTAAAAATTGAAGTTACACTTTTAAGGACTGAAGTTACACTTTTAGGGACTGAAGTTACACTATTAAGATACTAAAGTTATACTATTAACAGACTGAAGTTATGCTTGAAGTTGTACAATTAAGAACTGAAGTTATATTAGTAAGGACTAAAGTTACCAAAATATGCCTTAAAGTTAAATCAACTTAAATAAAAATTTTCAAATGACTAAAGTTACATAAACATGTATTAAAGTTACATACTTATGTCTTAAAATTAAAGTTACACAAATACGGTTTGAAGTTACACTTGTAAAGACTGGAGTTACACTCATAAAAAGGTTCAAATCATATAAATTGTCTTAAGTTACAAAAATTCAAATTTGTACCGTCGAAATCACATTTTAGCTTGAAGTTACACAAATAATGGTTGAAGTTACACTCGTAGTGACTGAAGTTACACTCATAAAAAGGCTAAAATCACATAAACTTGTCTTGAAGTTTCATAAATTCAAATTTATGTAGTCGAAATCACATTTTAGTTTGAAGTTACATAAATAATGGTTGAAGTGACACTCGTAATGACTGAAGTTTACTCATAAAAAGTCTAAAATAACATAAACTTGTCTTGAAGTTTCATAAATTCAAATTTATATAATCGAAATCACATTTTAGTTTGAAGTTACACAAATATGGGCTGAAGTTACACTCACAAAACTCATAAATTCAAAAGTGCTCAAAAGTGATTAACTAAAGGTTAGAGAGAGAAAGTTAATTAATTAGTGCATAGGTAATTGATTAGTGTTAAGTGTGTTTTTGTCTCTAAAATCTCATCCATCCATCTCCCTCATCCAATGGCTAGGATGAGGACTCATGGACTCAAAAAAAAGGGTGGACTCACAAGAACGTATCTCTACATATATATATATATATATATATATATATATATATATATATATATATATATATATATATATAGAGATAGGTTCTTATGAGTCCACCAATTTTTGTGAGTCCATGAGTCCTCATCTTGGCCATTGGATGAGGGAGATGAATGGATGAGATTGTAGAGACAAAATCACACTTAACACTAATCAATTACCTATGCACTAATTAATTAACTTTCTCTCTCTAGCCTTTAGTTAATCACTTTTGAGCACTTTTGAATTTCTGAGATTTGTGAGTATAACTTCAGCCCATATTTGTGAAACTTCAAACTAAAATGTGATTTCGACTATATAAATTTGAATTTATGAAACTTCAAGACAAATTTATGTCATTTTAGCCTTTTTATGAGTGTAACTTCAGTCATTACGAGTGTCACTTCAACCATTATTTATGTAACTTCAAGCTAAAATGTGATTTCGACTACATAAATTTAAATTTATGAAACTTCAAGACAAGTTTATGTAATTTTAGACTTTTTATGAGTGTCATTTTAGTCATTACGAGTGTCACTTCAACCATTATTTGTGTAACTTCAAACTAAAATGTGATTTTGACGACATAAATTTGAATTTATAAAACTTCAAGACAAGTTTATGTGATTTTAAACTTTTTATGAGTGTAACTTCAGTCACTACGAGTGTAATTTCAACCATTATTTATGAAACTTCAGTTATATTTTGGTAACTTTAGTCCTTACTAATATAACTTCAGTTCTTAATTAGACAACTTCAAGCATAACTTCAGTCTCTTAATAGTATAACTTCAGTATCTTAATAGTGTAACTTCAGTCCCTAAAAGTGTAACTTCAGTCCCTAAAAGTGTAACTTCAATTTTTAATAATGAAATTTTAAGACATGTTATCTTTAGTCATTACTAGTGTAACTTCAGTCCAAAATAGTGTAACTTCAGTACAAAATAGTGTAACTTCAGTACAAATACACCATCAATCATACGAAAATCAAAACATAATGGTGTAACTTAAGCAAAATCATACTGTAACTTAATACATATAAAAAATAAATTTGAAATCAAATCATACTAAAATCATACCATCTATCATACTAAAATCATACAAAATCTAAAATAAATAAATATAAACATAACAAATTTGAAAAAAAAAACATAAAACAAATAAAAAAATGTGTAACTTCAGCAAAAAAAACTGTGTAACTTTAATCATTATATGAGTAACTTCAGTTACTAAAAGTGTAACTTCAGTCATTATATGTGAAACTTCAATGAAACAACAACACTAACCACAAAAAAAAAACTGGTGTTTTTTAGATCTGAAAAAGTAATAAACCTAAAAAACTTGAAAAATAATAATGAGATCTAAAAAATAAAAACATAAAAACTTCAGTTTTTAATAATGTAACTTTATTATTTAAAAGTGTTACTTTAAGGCTTAATAGTGTCACTTCAAGCCTTAATAGTGTAACTTCAAGTCTTAACAGTGTAACTTCAAGTCTTAATAGTGTAACTTCAAGCCTTAAAAGTGTAACTTCAAGCCTTAAAAGTGTAACATCAAGCCTTAAAAGTGTTACTTTAATAGACATTATTAAAGTCACCTTTATCATATCAAAAAAAAAACATCTGAAAATTTAAACAACAAAAAAAGAAAAAGAAATAAAAAAAAAAAGAAATTTAAATAACAACATAAGAACAAGAACAACAACACAAGAACAAAAACAACAACCACCACCTTGACCCCACCCTCACCCCGACGCCACCAGCCCCACCCTCACCCCGACACCACCAGCCCCTCACCCCGACCCTTTTCCGACGCCTTTCCTGACTCTTTCCCAACAGCAACAACAACCGACAGCAACAACAACCGACAACGACAGCAACAACAACAACAACCGACAGCAACAATAGTCCTACCCCGACGCCACACCAGTCCAACCCCGACGCCACACTAGTCCTACCCCGAACTCACCGGATCTGGGAAAGAAAAAAAGAAACGGTGGAAGGTTTTTTTTTTTTTTTTTAGATCTAGTTTTATTTTTGCTTATAGTGTTTGGTGGTGGTTGTTGTGGCTGTAAATGAAACGATGGAAGGTTGAGTGGTGACATGGTGGCGGTGTGAGAGGAGGGTGGTTGGAGGGCGGTAGGAGGAGGTGGTGGTGCGGCAGGAGGAGTGCGGCTGGAGGAAGCCTGGTGGCGGTTACATGTGGGTGGAGGGTGGGCCGTGTATGAAGGCGAGAATGAGGGTGGCGGTGGTGAGTCGTCGGGGTAGTGGGTGTGGGTGGGGGTGGTAGATCTAGTTTTTTGGTTTTTTTTTCAAGTTTTTTTTTGTGGTGGTGGTGGAGGTGGTGGCCAACGGTGGAGGCGGTGGCTGGCGGTGGAGGCGGTGGCCGGCAGTGGAGGCGGTCGCCGGCGGAGAATATGAAGTGAGGGATTGTTGTTTTAGAGAGAAGGAGGATGAGTTATTTTAGAGAGAAGAAGAAATGTTTTGAATTTTGAAGGAATGAATGAATGAATTGGGTGGAAAGTGATTTAGAGGGAGGGTTGTATTAAGAGTTTAATTAGTGTTGTAGTGAGAGAGTGAGGTTAAACCCCTCTTCAATGACCATTTTTTTGTTTTGTTCTCAACCATTGATCTCAAAGATCCAATGGCCTCTAAGAGGACTTATGGACTCAACTTTTCTAGGAGGACTCACATGATCCTTCCTCTATATATATATATATATATATATATATATATATATATATATATATATATATATATATATATATAAATGAGATCGGGTAAGTCCACCATTTTTAGTTGAGTCCCTAAGTCCTAATCTACATCATCAGATCAAACAAATCAATGGTCAAGATTAAAACTAATCTAAAGACCTAAGTATAAAACCTTCCCAACCCACTCAAACCCTAAACCTTTCTCACATAACCTGCCTCCACTCTCTCTTCTTTCTCTCTCCACTCCTTTCCCTTTGATGTCCTCCCCTTCTCACGCACGGCCGCCCCTCCTCCCCCGGCCTCCCTGCCGCCACCAGCGCCACCTCAATGCCACATGCCCGCCCTACTCTTCCCTCAACCTCATCTGCTTCACTATGGCCGTCGTCGCCACCACCGCCTTGCACCGTCCTTCTTCAGCCGACTTTCCCTCGGCCATCTCCGCCTCCACCTCTCTTGGTCTACTCCTCTTCCCCTCGGCCACCTCCTCCTCCCAAGGCCTCCGGACGCCTCCCTCGGCCTACGCCTAGTATGTTATCCCTCCTGTGCCGGCTCAATTTTTTTTTCTTTTTTAAGATTTAATGTTTTGTTGTGGGTTTTATGCAGATCTGGTTGTTGGTGGGTCAGGGGAAGGCGGCCGTGGTGGGGAGGGTGTCGTGGTGGGGCGTGTGGGGCTGAATATTGGGACAGGTGGCTGGTGGAGGTGGGTCGGCCGGTGGAGACAAGAGAGGTGATGGGGGTGACGGCTGGTGGTGGTGGTGTTGGCTGGTGGAGGTTGTGTTATTGGTGACTGAAATAACACATGAAAGTACCAAAATATTAGACTAAAATTACACATACTTAAACGCCACAATCAGATTTGCACCCTCCTTCTCGACGCCCTCTCTTGCCGCCTCCTCTCTTCTTCTTCTTTTCTCTTTTCTTTTTTTCTTTTTTCAGATTTGCACCCTTCTTTTTAGATCTTGTTTTTTTTTCTTTTTTTCTTATCTCTTCTCTCATGCCGTCCCTCCACCACCCTTTTTTTTTTGAATCTATGTTTTTATTTTTTAGATCTCGTTTTTATATTTCAAATTTTTTATGTTTGTTACTTTTTTGTGGTTAGTAGTGTTGTTTCACTGAAATTTCACATAAAATGACTGAAGTTACACTTATATTAACTGAAGTTACACATATAATGACTGAAGTTACACATTTTTTTCACTGAAGTTAAACATATTTTTCACTGAAGTTACACATTTTTTTCACTGAAGTTTTTTTCCTGAATATATGTTTTTATTTTTTAGATCTCTTTTTTATTTTTATGTTTGTTTCCTTTTTTTAGATCTCAAAAATCACCATGTTTTTTTTGTTTGTGGTTAGTGGGTTGGTTCACTGAAGTTACACACATAATGCCTGAAGTTACACATATAATGACTGAAGTTACACTTTTAATAACTGAAGTTACACATATAATATGACTGAAGTTACTCATTTTTTTTCAAATTTCTTATGTTTTTATTTATTTATTTTAGATCTCGTTTTTTTTATAATAACACCCATTTCTAGATCTACTTTTTATTTTTTCAGATTTACTTTTAATTTTCTTTTGTTTATGATATTTGTCCTATTTTCGTTTGTCATCTTTTTTGTTTTGTTTTAGTTGATTGATGTTGTTTAATGACTGAAGTTACACCATTTTAGACTGAAGTTACACCATTTTGGACTGAAGTTACACCATTTTAAACTGAAGTTACACCATTTTGGACTGAAGTTACACCATTTTTAACTGAAGTTACACCATTTTGGACTGAAGTTACACCATTTTAAACTGAAGTTACAACATTTTGGACTGAAGTTACACTAATAAGGGCTAAAGTTACACTAGGAATGACTAAAGTTACATAGTAGTAAGGACTAAAGTTACCTAAACATGTCTTAAAGTTACATGAATTCAAATTAAAATACATAATCACATTTAGTATAAATGACTGAAGTTACCTAAAAATGACAAAAGTTACCTAAACATTTCTTAAAGTTACACATATATGTCTTAAAATTAAAGTTACACAAATAAGGTTTGAAGTGACACGCGTTAAGACTAAAGTTACATCCATAAAAATGTTAAAATCAGATAAATTGTCAAAGTTACAAAAATTAAAATTTATATAGTCGAAATCATATTTTGGGTTAAAGTTACAGAGGGTTTTGAATTATTTTTTGTATGGGGTTTAGGGTTTATGGTTTAGGGTTTAGGGTTTAGGGTTTAGGGTTTAGGGTTTTAGGGTTAAAGTCATTTCATCTCCCACCTCCGGCTAGGATGAGGACTCATGGACTCAAAAAAAGGGTGGACTCACAAGAACCTATCTCTCTATATATATATAGCCCCTATTTATGTAACTTCAAACTAAAATGTGATTTCGACTACATAAATTTGAATTTATGAAACTTCAAGACAAGTTTATGTGATTTTAGCCTTTTTATGAGTGTAACTTCAGTCATTACGAGTGTAACTTCAACCATTATTTTTGTAACTTCAAACTAAAATTTGATTTCGACTACATAAATTTGAATTTATGAAATTTCAAGACAAGTTTATGTGATTTTAGCCTTTTTATGCGTATAACTTCAGTCATTACGAGTGTAACTTCAGCCTCTATTATTGTAACTTCAAACTAAAATGTGATTTCGACTATATAAATATAAATTTATCTAACTTTAAGACTAGTTTATGTGATTTTAGCCTTTTTATGAGTGTAACTTCAATCATTATGAGTGTAACTTCAACCCTTATTTGTGTAACTTTAACCCAAAATATGATTTAATTTTAGCATTTTTATGAGGTAACATTATCCTTTATTAGTGAAATTCAATTATTATTTGTGTAACTTTAGTCATTTATACTGTAAGTTTATGCTTTAGTCTTTTTCTAGTGTAACTTCAGTCCAAGCTAGTGTAACTTCAGTCCAAACATATGTAACTTCAGTCCAAACCTATGTAACTTCAGTCCAAACCTATGTATTGTGTAACTTTAATTTAAAATAGTGTAACTTATCATAAAAAAAACGAGATCTAAAATAATTAAAGAAATAAAAACATAACAAATTTGAAAAAAAAACATAAAAATGAAATGTGTAACTTCGGTAAAAAAAAATGTGTATTTTCAGTCATTAAAAGTGTAACTTCAGTTACTAAATGTGTAACTTCAGTCATTATATGTGAAACTTCAGTGAAACAACACCACTAACCACAAAAAAAATGATGGTGTTTAGATCTTAAAAAGTAACAAACATAAAAAATTTGAAATTTAAAAACGAGATCTAAAAAATAAATACATAGATTCAAAATAAAGAAAAAAGGAAAAATAAAAAATAAAAAATATCAACACAAAAAAAACGAGATCTAATTTTTCAAAAAGTGTTACTTTAATCAGATCTGGAAAAAAAAAGACAATATAAATAATGTGTGTTTCATTAATAATATCAAGTAGTGTAACATTTAAGGTCATTTTGTGTTACTTTAATAAAAAAAAACTACTACACCCACTAAAGTTGCAAGTTTAAAAAAAAAAGGAAAAAAAGCATAAAATTTCCAGATCTGAAAAAAAAAATTCAAAATTCAAATGTGTCACTTTAATCCACAAATGTGTAACTTTAGTCCATAGTAATGTAACTTCAAACACCACCAACAAAACAAAAAATATTATTGTTTAACTTTATTCATTGATTGTGTAACTTTAATGATTTATAACAAACATAAAAAGTTGGAAAAAAAATGGTGGTTTTGAATCTGGAAAAAAAATAACAACATAAAAATTTGAAAAATAGAAAAGTAGAAAATTAGGTCTGAAAAAAGAAAAAAAAAAGAGAGAAGAAGAAGAGAGAAGGCGGCAGGGGGGCGACGGCGCGGTGGCAAGGGTTGTGGGAGGAAGGCGGTGGCTGTGTGGGTCATGGGTGTTGCGCGTGGTGATGGTGTGAGAGGAGGGCGGCAGAAGAGTGGTGGCGGTGGGAAGAGAGGGCGGCTGGAGGAGGCGGTACGGTGTTGGGGCTGGAGAAGGCGGCTAAGCAAGGAGGAGGACGTGGGTGGCGACTGGTGGAGGAGGACGCTGGTGGAAGGGGAAGGGGGAGGCCGGCGTTGGCAGGGGACGGGGAAGCAGGCACCGGCGGTGGCAGGGGCGGGGGAGGCCGGTGGTGGTTGGGTGGTACGGTGTTTGTTGTGTTTAATGTAGGATGAGTAGTATTTTTAGTGGTAGATCTAGTTTTTTTTGTTCTTTTTTAAAAAAAAAAATTGTTGTTTTTCGGGGTGGCCGGCGGTGGGCGTGGGCGTGGCCGGCGATAGGGATGTCCGGCGGTGGGGGTTGCCGGCGGAGAAAAGAAAGAGAGAAAGAGAGAAAGTGAAAGAAGAGTTTTAGAGAGAATGAAGGAGTTTTAGAGAGAAGGAGAAAGGAGTTTTAGAGATAAGGAATAAGTGTTTTGAATGAATGAATTGTGTGAGAATTGGGTGGGAGAGAGTGAGTTATTAGTGGTTTAATTAGTGTTGTATTGAGAGAGTGGGTTAAACACCTTCCTAATGACATTTTTTGTGTTTTAATCTCAACCATCCATCACCAAGATCCAAAGGCCACTAAGAGGACTCATGGACTCAAAGTTTTGGGGTGGACTCACTTGATCCTTTTTTTCTCTCTCTCTCTCTCTCTCTATATATATCTATATATATATATCATATATATATCATATATATATATATCTCATATAAATATAATATTTAAAAAAACATATTATAAATAAATTTTTTAAATAATATATTAATATATATAGAATCAGGATCCTGTGCGAACCTATAGTTCCATGCGAACTTACGAACTCACTGTCATCCCTAATATCAAATTAAATCAAAGGTCAATATTCAATCCGATTTACTCCCCAACTTCCCATACTTCCCTTATACATCTCATTCTTCACGCGTCATACCAAAGCCCACCAGTCACTTATTCTCCGACCATCTGACACCGGCATTGGAGCTCTGGTAGCAACCACCACCATCAATTCCGACTAATCCTAACCCTCTTCTCACAACACGCCATTTCCCTTGTATATTTGCACCGCATCACCGCCCTGTAAATAGAATAAAATCACCGTCGTCGGTGCCTTCAACATATTTCTCGATCGACTATGTCACGTTTTGTTTCAGAATATGAAGTCAAGAGCATTTGCCACATTATTTTTTATAAATTTCTTGTTTTTCTATAGATCTAACAATTAGTTAACGAAATTGAAATATTTAAAACCACATTATTTCAGTTAGAAAGAGTGCTTGAAGGGCATTGGGGAGGGGAACTGAGGCCCCGTCGGTGGTGGTGTTGTAGTTAATTTCAAATTCCTGATTATGAGGTGGTGTGGCTAATGTTGACGTCGGGTGCAACTACGTTTCTTGTGGTGGTTGGTGGTGGTACTAGATCATTAGGTGATCATTTTTTAGGATGCCTGTGGGTTAAGTCGACGGTATTGGGGAGTTTCAGCACCTGGGGTGGCATTACTGTGGTGGTTGGTGATTGCAGGTGAAGAGTAGTGGTTGTCGGGTTGAAGCGTTTGGTGGTGATTGTGGTGTTAGTGATAGGAGTGATATTTTTTTATCCATAAGTGTATGCAAGTGTCGTGTGTTTGGATATGTAAAATATGTTACCTGATACATGGATGAATGCTACTAGATACACATGTATGTGGAGTACTTATTTATGTATCTATAAGTGTATGCATGATGTCTGTTTTTCAAAGTTGAAATGTCTATTTTTTGCTACAAGTTCAATGATTTAAATTTCGTTCTTCCTCTCAATATTTTGAGCTAGAAACGTATTGTGTATGCTAGGAACTAGTTGGCGGTGGCGAAAGGGCGAGGTGCGGTGGTGCGCCAAAGATAGTGAGGAATGGTGGTTATTAGAGGTCTATTTGGAGCTGATTGGTCAAGTGTGTTGTTCCAAAAATTTTGGTTACCGAGTAATAAAGCACGCAGCAAGTCTCATTGTCGACGACGCATATCCGTCGACAATGAGACTGAGTGACGGGTCAGATTCATCGGTTTCCCACTTGTCCTCATCCACTTACTTTTTTTTGTGAGAAGGATTCGACCCGTCACTCATTGTAGATGGATATGACCAATGAGAATTTGTGTAAACCACAAGAGTCTGAAAGATTTTATATTAGCTGAAAGTTTGCCTAACTAAATGCGACTTGTTATCTTAGTGAAATGCATGTTTTTTGCTTCAATATTTCAGTAGTTTGCGATTTAGACAAGTTTAATCTCTGGCTCTATTCCTCTATTTATGACCAATTTTCAATGTTGAAATATGAATCATTGGACCTGATGTTAATGTTTATGGATTAGAAATTCACTAATTATATTCAAGTGTCAAATAAGATCATGTTAGTAAAAATTGTCATCCAAGAAAGATAATCTCTCCTTGGTTGCGTGTTAATAGTTTGCTAGTTTGTTATACTTGTATAAAATAAAACATTTATGGATTACCTTACACCAAGTTTGTGAAAGATTCAATGTCAATTCTAGACATAAATGAAGAAAATTTAAAACTTTGTTCATTTAAAAAAGATATATATAAAAGCTAAACAAATGAATATGACTAAGATTACAACTGGCAAGATTGATCCGACCTGACATCCAATCCCGAATTGAACCGGCGCCTTTTTAAGTTGCTAGGTACATAAGTTTAGCTAGCTAGATACACTCCAACAAATTGCTAGATACATATATCTAGCTAGTGAGATACACTCTATTAAGTTGGTAGATATATTATCTTTAGAAAACTAGATACACTCCTTTAACTTGCTAGATACATATCTATAGCTAGCTAGATACACTCCTTTAAGTTGCTAGATACATATCTATAACTAGCTAGATACACTCCTTTAAGTTGCTAGATACATATCTATAACTAGCTAGATACACTCCTTTAAGTTGCTAGATACATATCTATAACTAGCTAGATACACTCCTTTAATTTGCTAGATACATATCTATAGCTAGCTAGATACACTCAAATAAGTTGCTAGATACATACATCTAGCTAGTGAGATACACTCTATTAAGTTGGAAGATAATATATCTTTAGAAAACTAGATACACTCATTTAATTTGCTAGATACATGTCTTTAGTTAGGTGGATACACTCCTTTAAATTGCTAGATACATATCTATAGCTAGCTAGATACACTCCTGTAAGTTGCTAGATACATATCTATAACTAGTTAGATACACTTCATTAATTTGCTAAATACTTATCTATAGCTAGTTAGATACAATCTTTTAAGTTGCTAGATACATATATAAACTTTCTAGATACATATCTATAATTAGCTAGATAAATTGTTAGATATATAGACTTTATAGCATATACTCCTTTTTAGTTGTCAATACATTTAATGCTTGCTTGGTACTTCATTTTACTGATTTTTTTAATTAAGAAAGTTTTCTTAATAGTTTATTCTGTGATTAAGTCAACTTCTTAATTCCTTAACTTTTTATTAATATAATAAAATGAAGTGGGATATAATTGAAGCCAAGGTCCTCTTGTTGCTACCATCCCAACAGTAAAGTAGAACAACACATCAACCGAGACATCATCACTCCCAACAACCCATAAACAACACATCACTTTCGTCGTCATCCACGGCACAACCTCCCGCGTCTTAGTCGAAGGTGGTGAACAATAGACCATCATCGTCGCCCGTTGTTTTCATTACCACCACACCGAAGAGATAACTCAGTAACGCGCACCACCGCAACCACCTGTCACTCGACGTCGTGCACCACGAAAACCAACGAAACGCGGATATGTGCGTCTTGTCGAGATCGCCGACGTTTTCTGGATAGGTTTCCGGTGGCGTCATTGCCAATATTGCAACAAATTCGAAGAGAAAATGGTGGCACTCGGCGAAAAGAAGGTGGACATGGCAGTGGCGGCAGCTTCGTCGGCGGCGACGAGATATTGCGGCGAGGGCTAGTGTCTCCGGTGGGTTGTTGTCTGGTGTATTGGGAATGAAGAAGATGTTATTAAATGTCTGGGAGGGTGTAAAGGTTGGGTGATTTAATCCCAGCCTTTGAATTGTTTTTGCGGGTAAAGATACTTTTTTAAATTAGTTCGTACAGTTCGCACCGTACTTGAGTTCGCACCAGATCTCGCCCCTATATATATATATATATATATATGTGTCTGTGTGTGTGTGTGTGTGGGAAATATCGGTATACTTCCCTTTAAAATTTTCGGATTATAATGAAATTATAACTATATGAATTTCTAGTCATAAATGAAATTGCATAATATAAAACAAGAGATAAAGAAATAACCTTCGGTCCTAGAAAAGGCCTAAGAACAAATACCAAAGTAGGTATTCTCCTAATCGTAACACCCAAGATAGTTCAAGAAATGCCTTCGTCGTGCTAGAACGAATACCCTAAAATTACTTCTAATTTTGTGTGTATATTGATGATGAATATGAAGATGAATGAGAGAGATAAAAATCAGAATTTTTCTTCTCCTCTTTTCTTTGTGTGTGCCGTGAGTTCTCTAGTCCACTAGGGTTTTTCTTTTTCTTTTTATTACTCCCTCCTATAACCATGTATCAAGAGGAAAGAATAAAATAAAACCTAGTTTCCTTATTTAACTCAACCTCTATTAGGTAGTTAGCATCTCATTTTAATATATACATAATGTAATATGTATTCTAATTATTACTAGTAATGGACCGTCACATAAACCGATTAATGCCGGACTCATACACTATAATAATATCGTGTAACACATATCCGCCAACTTAAATATAACAGTTTACATTTAGTTTAGACCAACATTATATACATTGATTAAATATAACATTTTATATTCAATCACCAGCTAACATTATTTAATCGTTATTAAATAATCGTATCATCATCACATTGACTAACCTTTTAGTCAAATA
>JAIUZE010075141.1:0-27399 GCA_022085475.1 Heliosperma pusillum | reverse complement strand
CATTAAATCGTCGAGTAACTCGGAATCGTTACCTTAGCTAGCAAGATCAATTAGCACCAAAATAAGAAGTATAAAATAAGAAAACCCGTCTACTAATCTTCACCCAAAATATACGAGTCTCCAAACTCGTCTTCAAAATCTTCACCTATAAGAAATAACAAGAAAAACATTATTAGAATTAAAACTTGATTTTCCATAATTAAAGTCTTGAAAACGATTTTGTCGGAATTGGAAATAAAACGTACTTGAAGATGGAGAGCGAAGAGGAGATTCTAGAAATATAAGTTAGGACGGATTTGAATAAGAAATGAAGGTTTTGTGACGATTTTGCTCAAGAACGACGAAGAACGATGAAAAACGACGAAGAACGATGAAGAACGATTAAAGAAAATATTAATTAGATCTTAAGTTGATTTATTGTAAAATGAAAAGGTAGTTAGTGAGTAATGGTGGAGAGTAGCCGTGTAGTTATAGAAGAATTTATGAGTCGGGTTTTGAAATTGTTGTTACGGAATTGACTCGGGTTTCATAATTATATTACGGTAATTGATTAGATATAATTAGATATTAAGTTAATTAAACCAAATATCTAGATATTATGTTATTGTAATGAAAAGAAAGAAAAATATCTAGTCCTATTAGAGAGAAGAGAGCCGTGTGAAATGGTGAGAAAACGGGTCTGATTTTGAGCGATTTGCGGAGTTTAAGTTAACGGATCGATAAAGTTATAAATATCTAAGATATTATTATTAGTTTAATCAAAAGAATGAAAATATCCAAAGTGAGTGGAAAAAGATGACATGGGGCGTGTGACTCATACCAAAGTCGAGTTTCGGGTTTGTTTCGGGATTTAAGATGACTCGGGAATAGTTAAATGATGTTCGGGTTTAAACCGTAAAACCTTCTCTTAAATTTCGAATAAATTCAAAATAATTATATTAAATTATCATAAATTCAAATAAATCTTAATAAAAATAAATTAAATTTATTATTTTTTTAAATAAAATTTTGGTCTTTCAAATTACAAGGCGAGTCGGAAAAAGTCAACGAAAGTCAAAGTTGACTTAAAAACGGGATTCTCATGGAATCTCTCAAAAATTCCAAATACGAACTCGGAAATTCCAAATTCGACGGGAAACAATAAATTCCACTTTAAAACTTAAATAGGCTGAAAAGTATCCGTAAAATATTTTCACTAGAAAAATAGGGTACTTTTCGGGTTGTTACAGATAAGCTACTCATGCAACCTATCATATGAATCCGTTAACAATCTATACCACGAGGTAAGGAAGCTGGTATGCTAGCTCAGAGGTTACCTTTAAAACATGGCCATGATACACTCAAACCCTAATCATACAAGATATCATGTGAATCAGTTAACAACCGGTAATCCAAACTCTATCAACCTTAGCCGGCTTGCATCTCACCTTCTAAGATTCATAGAATCATACAAACATGAAAGACCAATACGTCTACAAACAGGCATAAGTTCTTAGGACCGTCAATAGTCGACTTCTGTAACTCGAGGCTATACCACAAAGGTAGGAAAACATCCTAGTCCTAGACTGATCAAGACCTAGCGACAACAGCTATTCCATTCCCCGTCTCATGACCAAAACAGTACATGAGAATCTCTACTAGGCGACCCCCTAAGCAGAGTTGGCTAGTACTTAAGCTGGCTCCATTCCAAAGTGGAAGCAATTAGGCAGCCATGCTCCAGCTTGGAGATAAACCCCCCAGGCCGGAACACAAAAGCTATCAAGCTGTGAACTATATACTCGTTAAAGATAGTAAGGCCTATCTATGTCATGGTCCAAGATACTCATTTAGAATTAGAATGGTCAAGACGCCATATACTCATAATTCTCTATGGGTACTTAGTCAACACGACATATACCATACAATTAAACAGTCACGGGAAAACTTCCTATCATGTGACTAATTGCATATAAATCATATTCAAATATCATATCGCCTCTATCTACTAAGGCTCATTCATTCATTTATTAAATAAAACCTTACTTGAAGACAAATCCCCGACCCGAGTCCCGCGACGGGTCATCAGTCAAAACGGGGCTGACTAGATCTTAGTTTGACCAAACCGTTTGGTCAAACCGGCTAGAAACAGAGTCTTTACCATTTAGACTTGAACATAAAATCATCATATTCATTTCATGCTATTTTATTCCAACTTCTACCATGTGAATTATTAAATCTTACGAAACCCGCTTGACTTAAAGGATATCATATTAAACTAAAATCTTATGTTATAATTTCTAACATGTGAGAAATAATAATATTATGAAAAACCTTTTAATTAAATAATTTACTTATTAAAATTTCCCACTTGCTAAATATTACATAACACGATAAAATAACAATAAACTCAAAAACCGTCACAAGTCCAAAGGGAGGACCCACGGCCTGTTTTGGGCCGAGAATAAACCGGGCCTGGACTGGGCCCACGGGCCTGGTTTGGGCTGTTTTGGTCGACTTTCCTAAAAACCGTTTCTTAATATTTCCCGCATGCTTAACATATTTAAAAACCGTCAAAACAACAACAAAACAATCAAGTATCGACACAAACCCAAAGACCAAATCCCGGACTAACCCAGACCGGCCTGGACCGGGCCTGAACCGGCCTGGTTTGGGTCGGTTTTCCAGCCACCACCCACGACCACCATACACGGCCACCACAACAACAATCCAAATTTATTTCTAACATGTTTTAATTAACAACATCCATTTTTAACAACCACTTCAACAATCATTCATACTAAAATTATAATCATGAACTAATCATCCAAATATGTCAAGAACACTAAATATGTTAAAAATTCATACAACATAAAAATCATAACTTCTTATCATGTTACTACTTAAAACCGTAAATAACGATAACATAAACAAAAACAAAAGTATGTAACATTAATTCGTCGAGTAACTCGGAATCGTTACCTTAGCTAGCACAAAATCCATTAGCACCAAAATAAGAAGTAAAAACCCGTCTACTAATCTTCTTCTAAAATATACGAGTCACCAAACTCGTCTTCAAAATCTTCTCCTATAAGAAATGACAAAAATAACATTATTAGAATTAAAACTTGATTTCAAGAATTAAAGTGTTGAAAACGATTTTGTCGGAATTGAAAATAAAACGTACGTAGAGATGGAGAGCGGAGAGGAGACTCTAGAAATATAAGTTAGGACGGATTTGAAAAAGTAACGAAGGTTTTGTGACGATTTTGCTCAAGAACGATGAAGAACGCTCAAGAACACCAAGAACGATTTTGATTATATTAAAGAAAGTATTAAAAAGGTATTAAGTTGATTTAGTGTAAAATGAAAAGATAAGTGGTGAGTAAGAGTGGGGTGGGGGCAGTTTAAATATAGGGGATTACGGGAGTCGGGTTTTGAATTTGTTGTTACGGGATGGACTCGGGTTTTATAAATGTATTATGGTAATTAATTAGATATTAATAGATTTTAAGATAGTTTAATCAAATATCTAGATATTAATTAGATATTATGTTATTGTAATCAAAAGAAAGAAAATATCTAGTCCTAAGAGAGGAGGAGGGAGCCGTGTGGTTTTGGTAGAAATCGGGTCTGTTTTTAAGCGATTTGCGTAATTTAAGTTGACGGATCGATAAAGTTACAAATATCTTAGATATTCGTATTAGTTTAATCAAAAGAATTAAAAGATCTAAAGTGAGTGGAAAAAAGTGACATGGGGTGTGTGACTCATGCCCAAGTCAGGTTTCGGGTTTGTTTCGGGACTTAAGTTGACTCGGGAATAGTTAAATGACGTTCGGGGTTAAACCGTAAAACCTTCTCTTTAATTCCGAATAAATTCAAAATAATTATATTAAATTATCATAAATTCAAATAAATCTTAATAAATTAAAATAAATTAAATTTATTATTTTTCAAATATAATTTCCGTCTTTCAAATTACGGGTTGTTACGTGTTGACCGAATTTAATTTTTATGAAGAAGAATAATTTGACAAGTGTTCTTGGAGCTCACGTACATCGATTTGGAATGTTTCGGGTATTCTTTTATCAAAGATAGTTTAATGCATACACTGTGTTGATGCTAAGCTAGTATTAAAAAAAATATGTTAATGCTTAGCGAAACAAAAAAAAAGGAAGAAAGTGTTGTGGAGGATTCAACTAAAAAATAGGTCGTTGTGGTTATGGAATGTGGTGTTACTCGTATGATGGAGCAAAATTCAGTCTTTGTGTTAAGGAGGTGTTATTGAACGAATTTATGTTTCATCAGAAATATTTGGGGTCAGATTTCTGGTTATGGTTGAAAACTTGAGTATGGATAATGGACTGATAGACCTAATGAATGCCTTCAGCCTACTCAAAATCACATCTCAGCTTGATAAATAGTTAGCTTATAATCTCCCAATATCTTAAGCCATATTATTCCTTTCCTTGGTTATGACTTGATTATGTTGTTAGTTTTTGCTTAGTAATTACCATAGACGATGTCATGGTTTCTATTTTGGGAACGTAATTTCATTTTGTAATATGTGCTTTTGACTTGGTTCTATTATAGCTTTGGTTTATATTATTCTACTCATTTCATTTTTCTTCTCGTCTTTTCGATGATGTCAAAAGGGGGAAGAAATGACCTTGATTTGAGTCAAATGCCTAAGGTTGCTCCTTGTCAAGATCTTTAGTCTCTGAAGGTCCTAAGATGCTTATACTTTAGCTTTAGATGTTTTGATCTTGCGTTCTACCCACTATAATTTTAATAGTATTATGTTGAAGGGGAACTTACCTTAGTCACAAATCAACAGAGGCTTGTCATCATCAAAAAGGAGAATTTGTTGAACCCTATAGTTATATGATTATGTTTTGATGATGACATGTATGTTTGTATAAGATATATGCTTGTGCTTGTAATCGTTTGTTTAGTCTTGGTTTGATTAAGCATCGTTTGGCACCTGAAGTTATAACTAGTTTAGTTATAACCTTGATGATTTGCGAAGCAAAGGTGAAACAAAGGTGAAGCAAAGTTATAGGTCATTGTACTATAACTTTGGAACTGCTGAAGTAAAGTTATAAGTGTTTCTACTATAACTTTGGTGATTGTAAAGCTCAAGATCAAAGACGAAGTCTTAAAGAAGCTTGTGGAGCTCAAGATGAAGAGCTCGTGATTTGAATGAAGTGATGATCAACATACTGAAGATCTCCAGGAAGATTTTATAGTATAGGTCGTTGTTCAATAACGGTAATTGAAATAGTAATTCTGGGAAGTAGAGTTATAGCTGTTTTAACTATAACCTTACTTACTAAGCGCAAAGTTATTGGTGATCTTACTATAACTTTGGAGTTGTGAATATAACACGGTTGTTTTAATTTTTTAAAACGGTTTTTGAACATGGTTTTAAATAATTTTTTTTAACAAATAGTATTTATAGTGGATTAAGATTTAAATTTATTTAGTTTAAATAGAGGGCTGCGAAACATCGTCGAAGTTTTATAAAACATCGTCGAAGTTTAATAAAACATCGTCAACGTTTTTAAAAAAAAGACCACTCTACCCTTTTCCTCTACTTTCTCTTTCTATCATTTCTTCTTCTTCTTTTTCTCTCATCTTTTACACAATCACTCAAAAGCATAAAAAAAAACCTCAACAAAAATGAGAAAGACGGTTTCCAGTAAAAAGTAAACTGTAAAAATTCAACGGTAATCAATGACGACCAACGATTCATCGGTACGTTATGCAAACTCTTTAACGTAAATTTTTTTTTCTTCCTTAAGTTTTCTACGAATAATATGTTGATTAAAACAAGTATGTCTTACTTTGTTTCTCTTCCGTTACGATCTTATGCCATTTTATGATTCTTGAACAACGATTTTAAGACGATTTATAGGTTGAATGTCGACGCCTAAACTGGACGTTGACCTTGCATGTTAACGTTTTGTCTAAATGATTTTTTAGTATTTTCGTGTTTTCATGTAATTTCTCGTGTTTTTGCACGTTTTATGTAAGTTTAAATGTATTTTCCACTTATTTTGCACGTAAAATTAATTAAAAATTAATGTAAACATGGTTCAATTGAGAAATTTGTCGATGACGGGGTCGATTTGAAC
The DNA here is from genome assembly GCA_022085475.1 of Heliosperma pusillum. Classification (NCBI taxonomy): domain Eukaryota; kingdom Viridiplantae; phylum Streptophyta; class Magnoliopsida; order Caryophyllales; family Caryophyllaceae; genus Heliosperma; species Heliosperma pusillum. Next base: position 21,286 of record JAIUZE010075141.1, on the reverse strand, counting down.
CCTTTATTTGTGACGAATCTAAGCTTTGATACTCGTGACAAAGCATTCGATTGGGCCCAAAAGACAGTGTTTGATAATGCTAGGTTCATATACCTACACTTAAGACATTTCTTAAGTAAAAATAATTAACTCTTTAATTAATTACAAGATCTAGTTACATGCTAACTAATTAAATTGAAATGGAGAAAGAAAATATTCCTCACATTGAGTATTATTTGGATATGGGCACAAGTACAAGACACCTTCTTGTAACATCATGGGATGAACTTCCTTAAGCCTCAAGTGTAGAGACACTATTCTAAGTTGCACCTAGACTAACCCAAATATCCTCTTGTATTATTTACTAGATAATGTGAGAAGAACCCTTAAACAATATAACTAATACAACCATTACTACACTTAGTAACATTGTAAAAGTATTAGTAATATATGAATTTTATTTTATTTGAAACTTCTCAAGTTTCTAGTGTGAGAAAAAGATTAACAACTTGTGTTAATATGAATGTGAGATGACAAGTAGTAATAACAAGAAAACCATCTCCTTATTTCTATCACTATGACCGGCCACCCAAAGGAGAAGGTGAGCATGCTTAACCTTTTTGTCTTTTCAAAGCGTTAGGCTTTAGGGCTATTTATAGGTTAGTAATCATTTTGTTCTAATCTTAATTAGAACACTAATAATTACACAACCATCTACCCATCCTCACAAAAACCGGTGCCACTTCATAAAATGGATTCCATTTTATAATTTGTGATTTTGTCACTTGTCACATATGTGACATGTGACATGTGACATGTTATCTAATAATATAATTATGTATTTAACCAATTTAAATACAATTTCATGTCAAATAAATTAAACTTAACATTATAAGTAATAATTTATAATCACATATATATATAAAATGGGTCATCTCATATTTGGTTGATATGATCTACAACTAATTGTAATCATAATCAACCAATCATGCTCATCTCAAATGTTTCATAAACATTAAGCATTCTAATATAACAATTATATTATTAAATCTTATTTAATCATATTACAATAAGATATATATTTCTCACTCGGAAACTTGTTCTGTTTAAGGGATTAATTAATCTGTATCAATATACAATTAATTAACTTTCTTGATTAGGGAATCGTCCTTTCGGTGTGACCTCAAGGGATCAACTGATCACCACCGTCATACGACAGTAATGTCAAACTCTAGTAAGCCAACCATTACCGATTAATTTGGATCAGTTGACTATAATGTTAATCATCCCTTTGTATTCTTGTTAATGAGATTTAATTAAGTGATCGCATTATTGTTGAGGACACTTACTCCAACAATCTCCCACTTGTTCGCAACAAGTGTGCGTCACCAATTCTCTTGTTCCATTTTAAATCTCCCACTTAATGCAAGGTGTCTTGCAGGTCGTACTTGCACGTGATCATATGCCATTTTATGATTCTTGAACAACGATTTTAAGACGATTTATAGGTTGAATGTCGACGCCTAAACTGGACGTTGACCTTGCATGTCAACGTTTTGTCTAAATGATTTTTTAGTATTTTCGTGTTTTCATGTAATTTCTCGTGTTTTCGCACGTTTTATGTAAGTTTAAATGTATTTTCCACTTATTTTGCACGTAAAATTAATTAAAAATTAATGTAAACATGGTTCATTTGAGAAATTTGTCGATGACGGGGTCGATTTGAACCCTTTATTTGTGACGAATCTAAGCTTTGATACTCGTGACAAAGCATTCGATTGGGCCGAAAAGACAGTGTTTGATAATGCTAGGTTCATATACCTACACTTAAGACATTTCTTAAGTAAAAATAATTAACTCTTTAATTAATTACAAGATCTAGTGACATGCTAACTAATTAAATTGAAATGGAGAAAGAAAATATTCCTCACATTGAGTATTATTCGGATATGGGCACAAGTACAAGACACCTTCTTGTACTTGTTCTTGACCTAGAACATCATGGGATGAACTTCCTTAAGCCTCAAGTGTAGAGACACTCCTCTAAGTTGCACCTAGACTAACCCAAATCTCCTCTTGTATTATTTACTAGATAATGTGAGAAGAACCCTTAAACAATATAACTAATACAACCATTACTACACTTAGTAACATTGTAAAAGTATTAGTAATATATGAATTTTATTTTATTTGAAACTTCTCAAGTTTCTAGTGTGAGAAAATGATTAACAACTTGTGTTAATATGAATGTGAGATGACAAGTAGTAATAACAAGAAAACCATCTCCTTATTTCTATCACTATGACCGGCCACCCAAAGGAGAATGTGAGCATGCTTAACCGTTTTGTCTTTTCAAAGCATTAGGCTTTAGGGCTAGTTATAGGTTAGTAATCATTTTTTTCTAATCTTAATTAGAACACTAATAATTACACAACCATTTACCCATCCTCACAAAAACCGGTGCCACTTCATAAAATGGATTCCATTTTATAATTTGTGATTTTGTCACTTGTCACATATGTGACATGTGACATGTGACATGTTATCTAATAATATAATTATGTATTTAACCAATTTAAATACAATTTCATGTCAAATAAATTAAACTTAACATTATAAGTAATAATTTATAAACACATATATATAAAATGGGTCATCTCATATTTGGTTAATATGATCTACAACCAATTGTAATCATAATCAACCAATCATGCTTAACTCAAATGTTTTATAAACATTAAGCATTCGAATATAACAATTATATTATTAAATCTTATTTAACCATATTACAATAAGATATATATTTCTCACTCGTAAACTTGTTCTGTTTAAGGGATTAATTAATCTGTATCAATATACAATTAATTAACTTTCTTGATTAGGGAATCGTCCTTTCGGTGTGACCTCAAGGGATCAACTAATCACCACTGTCATACGACAGTAATGTCAAACTCTAGTAAGCCAACCATTACCGATTAATGTGGATCAGTTGACTATAATGTTAATCATCCCTTTGTATTCTTGTTAATAAGTTAATTAAGTGATCGCACTATTGTTGAGGACACTTACTCCAACAATCTCCCACTTGTTCGCAACAAGTGTGCGTCACCAATTCTCTTGTTCCATTTTAAATCTCCCACTCAATGTAAGGTTTCTTGCAGACCGTACTTGCACGTGATCATATCTAGAGTGGTTTCCTCGATCTGGAGAGTAACTGTCTGACCGGAATTGTCTACCGTAGATACTTTCCGAGCGTGGCCACGCATTTCCAGCTTACTTCTCCTCGAGTGGCCTTGAGAGATTTTTTTAACCCTGACAAGGGGTTGGACAATTTATATCGCACTATTCCTTTCGTTCACTCACAGTCCTTCATGACCCAATAATTGCCCATTCACCCCTTTTTACAGAATGGTTTAGGGCAAAAATCAAAGACAATCAGAAACTATGCCAACTTGGGCAAATAGTCTCTAGCCTAAAGAATTGACTAAAAATGAATACTATAGTAGCTCTCGCCACGACCAGGCTTTATGAATTGCCAGAACTCTATAAGCGGTCTTTGCCCGACAGAGTATCCCATATATTATGTCTATGTGATCGACTAGTCATCTCATATGACTCTATGGCACTTGAACTTGCCATCAATCGCATCACACGCTAGTCACTTCGAGACGTCACCTCATGTAAGCAACTAGGGGCCAATGCTATGTTAATCCAGTTCACTTTAATAGGGTTCAAAGTTGTCTCTAAAACCTATTTGTATTATAACAAAGCACAATAATGAGTTTCAGAAACTCAAACGATAAATGTAATTATCACATACGAACAATCAACACTATGTTATTGCTTCATATCATATCATCTAAAGTATACAAGTTTCATGACACTTCATGGCAATCTTGTATAAATGCAATAAAGCTTGGATGGTGGATATATACCATGTATCCATTTATTCCATCTTTATGAATTGCTCCTTTTCTTTCCAATCATCGTTATTCCCAATAACATGAATTTATCTAAGTACATCACTATATCTGTATCTAGTGTTGGGTTGTTTAATCTTGAAAGATGCTCCCACTTGTTACCATTATAACCACGTGATGGGTATCTTGGTGGAAGGGTCTACTCATTAGATCCTTGTAATCCACCTCATCCTCATCATTAAGTACTAAGACTCTGTTTGTAGAATTTTCAATAATTGACACTTCAATCATCCCTTTTATTTATTCGCTTTTATAACAAAATTTTAGCCTTGGATTTTGTCAGAACCTTTACAGATTTGGAAACTTGGGTTCGTGTGACACTTAACATGCAACTGAGTTATTATTACCAAACGCAAGAATAAACTCATAGTTCTCCTCGAGAATCTCATGGTCACTCTTGAAGGCTATCCAATAACTCTCATGTGGATTACTTGTTATCAACTTGTCATTTTCCACGCATACAACTTATTGAGGTATGTGCATATCTTGGCATATATGATTGGCCTGATGGCGGAAACATTAGAAATCATGTGTATCCTCTCTCATCTATCACCATAGATTTTGGAAACCTACTCCAAGTCTTTCATTTAGAAATGATTTCCCAAACACTCCTCCACGGAAAGCATTGTCAGTACATCATTCCCAATGACCAATATGTCTCCTACATACGAGACATGGGAGATATTCTTGCCTCAGATACAATATGCTTCTTCCTAGTCTTTCATTTAGAAATGACCTCCTAAACACTCCTTCACGTAAGGCAATGTTTAATACATCCCTCCTAATGATTAATATGTCTCACACATACAAGACATGGAAGATATTTTTCTCCCACTAATCTTCATGTCCACACATGATAGATCTAGCTCCCACTTAACTTCATGCATAAACATGGCTCGTCAACAATTAGAGGAAACAATTCTCTCTTGTTATGCAATGATTATTACAACCTCTCAAGTGCTCTCTTAGGATCACACATTGATCTTCTAAGTTTTTTACGACAATTTTTCCACTTCTTAATGCCCATTTAATTTAGAAAGGAAACTTTAAACAACTTTTTGTCAGTTTGTCATACATATACTTTCGACGAAGTCTAGATGCAATAATCTTGGATCTCAAAGATGGTTATATTTTAACTTATATACAATACTTTACAATTAAGTTTTATTCGCCCTGGGGAGGTCCAAACTTCCCCATGTAATTTTATATGTATAATATCCATATTGTATTCTTAAGGCTCTTATGCAACAAATTCGAATTGGAATAATAACCGCCAATTTATAGTTCATAGTCTCATTACTTTCAAAAAGTAAAAATTTTAACTACTAGCCTCTATCCTTGGACGACTTAAGAACATTTTCTCTTGTCTCTCTATCCAAAAATTAGTTTGTGGCAAATTTTCTCCCACTCTATCCTTTAGTAAATACGCTTATTTACGTGAAGGATAGCACCATGAGCCACAAACATTTTTGTTTCTTTAGGTGTAAATGTGAAAATTCTTGTAAGGATAGCTTCATAAGCTCTATTCCTTAGTCACAAACAGCTTTGTTCTCCGGGTTAAGTGGGGTATGATGCTCGTATTAACTCTTATTAACTTTGAGCGATCTATAGTAGACTTATTTGTTTAGACTTTAGTATTCTAGCTTCTCTATAGACTCACTCTATTTAAGCAAAATACTTGGACTCTTATCCATGTCTTGAACAAATTTAGGATTCTTAACCGTTCCATAGCTAGTATGGAGTCTAGTTGGTGTTTGAAAGATCTTATCTTATGGCTTATATGGATCGTAAATCCCCAAATGTGAGTTCATTAACTCGATTAGACTTTGCAATTGATCTTTCTTATTTCAAATAAGTTGTGATACTTAGTCACAAGTCCATAAGTAAGAATCCAATTCATAAATTAGGTAATTATAATGATCCAATCATTATATTTTCTCATTAATCAATTTGTCACAATACTTTATGTTTAAGATATTAACTTTGTATAATGAAAGGTTTAGAACATAAATTGGACAAACATAATGATTTGGATTGAGATCCAAGCTATCATTATATAGTATAACAATTGTCCTTTAAATAATGGAAATAATAACCAGTTTCCATGTCTAACACGGAAATCAATAGTTCCAAAACGACATTCAAAATAGGTAGAAAGACAAATAGCAAGAATGCCAAGCTAACCCTTAGGTCTCCTCTATGTGGTGGCTACCTTGGCTCCCTCATCTTGGAGATTCCCTAAAGCTTGCTTTCCTTTGTTTTTCTTCTCATGCCCTTAATCTAATTAGGAGGATGAGAACTACAACTTGTATCAAAATACCAAAGTTGAGATTAATATCAATAACATAAACATCCGGGAGAACTATTATTTACTGGAAGAACTCGTCCAGTCTTAATATCTCCAAAATATATGGGGTAATTACGTTTCCAAGAGCCTATACCATTACAATAATGGCACTTTTCGTTGGAGGTGACACCCTTCTTAGACTTAGAATAACTATTCCCAATAGCCTTTCTTTGTCCTTAGAAATTGTGGGCTTGTTCCCTTTGTGTCCACTCTTCTTGAACTTCCTTTTGCTTTTGTCATTTGATGTTCAAAACATCTTTGCTAGTGCTAGCAAGGTAGCCCATATCACGCTCGGTTTGCAGAACCAATTTGTGAAACTCATGTAGAGTCGTGGTGACGTATTGCATGTTGAAGTTCACCCTAAACTTAACAAACCCTTTGATACAGTTTAGGGAGTGGAGTGTGCGGTCAATCACAAGTTGCTTAGGAATCGCTATTCCTTACTTCTTGAGTATCTCGACATGCTCAATCATTTTGAGTATGTGGGAGCAAACATATTGACAATCCTTCATTTTTAAGGTCGAAAAACTAAGAAGCGACTTCATATTGAATGATCCTAAGAGCTCGTGAAAACACGGTCACGAGTTTAGTGTAGATCTCATACGTGGAATTCATCTTTATGACATTCCTTTGAAGCTCGGCATCTATAGAGAAGATCAAGACAATCTTTATCGTGGCAGATTCTATTTGGTAGGTCTCATAGGCCTCCTTTACGGCGTTAGTGGACCTTGCATTAGGAATGGTGGGATAAGCCTTGGTGAGGTAACGAAGTTTACCATCACCTTTGGTGGCAAGACAAAGTTGCCTATTCCAAATCACTAAATTAAAACAATTCTTTTCGATTTGGCATTGATCCATAAAGGATCTAAGCCAAGATACGGTGGTGAGTGGTGGTGCGGGAGGTCGAACCTTGTTATCGTTTGCCGATATTGCGAATAAATCAGTTTAATTACGAAATAGAAAATGAAAGAAACATCACCATTTATCGTTTTCAAATACTTGTAAACATTTTAAACAAGTTTAGCATTTATATAATGACCTCTATCCAATTACATAAATGATTCCAAGACCCAAATCCTATATCAACTCGGGTTTATGTGAGCCACGGACTCCACGACCATCATTAATATTACTTGGTGGATTAACTCTTTAACCGATTCTACAATTAGAATTCTTGGTCGATGAAATACTTTATTGTCATCTTTAGCCCGGAACACATGGGCCACGGACCCGAATCTTTTCGTTGAGTTCAACCAAATTTCGATGCAATAACGATTTATTGCCCCACTTACCCAACGTAATAAGTTTAGCACCTCGGTGAGCCGAACCTATTTCCTTACGAAATTGGGATTCATGGGTTCTACTATTTGTTAAGGCTAAGTCTCAATTATCAAAATAGAGGTGAAGTTAATTTATATTATCTATCTCCTTTTAAGTGAACTAAATAGGTGAACTATCGATAATTATAATTGACGCGGTCGATTGACTCGATAAAATGCATGCGTTTGTTTAAGTGGCGATTTGGCATGCATGCAACATATAAATAAAATGCAAACATAAAATAAATTCCTAGTATGGCCTTCCTAAAATAATATAAAATCAAATTAACTATTAAAAATTCGGAAATCAACTCCTTGATCCCTTGAACTTCATTTGCACGTCTCCCAAGGACACTGTCTCTTTTGGAACGCCTTTCCAAATGACACCATATTTAGGAAACTCCGGGATTACAAATGATATAATAAAATTACAACGCTCTTCTATTATACATTTTTAAAATAAAATGAAACGATACAATAAAAGTGATACGAGATCACATGAAATTACAACCGAATCAATATTCCCATACATTTCGAGTAATATCGATTAAAAACTAGGGCCATACTGAGAAAAATTACATAATTCCAAAAATTACATAAACGAAAAATGACATTCATTCATTCAAAATGGAGCATAAATATATGTAAACTCATGCAATATAAATATGCCAAATCGCCCTAATAACCTTATATCGTATATAAACCCGGTTTTATGGAAATGCGTGATAATAACCAATTAAAATCACAAATTAATACTTAAATCAAATTTAAGTCCAATTTAATTACCCTAACTGTTCTAGGACTCAAAAATTTGTATCCACTAATTATTTGACAGTAATTCAACTCGATTTAGCACTTTTGCTCGGTTTTGACCCTTTTAACATAACTTTTATGTAGTAATTCCAAATTAAATTACAATAATTCATAAATTTGAAAAATAAAAATTTGAATATTCTGGAAAATTTCCAGGAACATCTTCATCTAAAAATTTTGGTCAAAAATTTTCGAATCATTTTAGAGAAAAATATAGTTGCCATTAATTGATTTTATCAAATAAAATTCTAAAACCACACGAAAATTAATCTAATTAATTTTCAACTTATACATCTGATATGTACAATATTTATGCAACATATGATAATTTTTATCAAGCTAAAAAATTTATTTTAGCCATTTATGCCAAAATAATCACAATTTATGCCTTTTTAATTATTAAAATTCCTAAATCAAGAAAAACAAATCACATTTGTCTCACAATTTACATACATTAGTTAGAATATTCATGTGATATCATACTAAAATTTCATGGCCAGATTCAAAGTTTAACTATTTTTAGTCAATAAAAGTTCATTTTACTCATTCAAATGGATTTATTTAACTAAAAATCATTAAATAAAGCAATAATCTTCCGTAAATCATCAAAATGACCTAAAACATTTTTAGGACCAGAAGGTATTTCATAGTCAAAATTTCGTGACTTTATCATATAAATCACAAATTTTCTAGTTTTATTTTGTTACTATAACTCGTAAAAACTTCATAAAACCGATTGCATGCAACATCCTATGCTCTGATACCAATTTTTAGGTTCATAAACCTACACTTAAGACATTTCTTAAGTAAAACTAATTAACTCTTTAAATGGTTACAAGATCTAGTTACATGCTAACTAATTAAATTGAAATGGAGAAAGAAAATGTTCCTCACATTGAATATTATTCGGATATGGGCACAAGTATAAGACACCTTCTTGTACTTGTTTGAGAGCTAGAACATCATGGTATGAACTTCCTTATGCCTCAAGTGTAGAGACACTCCTCTAAGTTGCACCTAGACTATCCCAAATCTCCTCTTGTATTATTTACTAGATAATGTGAGAAGAACCCTTAAACAATATAACTAATACAACCATTACTACACTTAGTAACATTGTAAAACTATTAGTAATATATGAATTTTATTTTATTTGAAACTTCTCAAGTTTCTAGTGTGAGAAAAAGATTAACAACTAGTGTTAATATGAATGTGAGATAACAAGTAGTAATAACAAGAAACCCATCTCCTTATTTCTATCACTATGACCGGCCACCCATAGGAGAAGGTGAGCATGCTTAACCTTTTTGTCTTTTCAAAGCATTAGGCTTTAGGGCTAGTTATAGGTTAGTAATCATTTTGTTCTAATCTTAATTAGAACACTAATAATTACACAACCATCTACCCATCCTCACAAAAACCGGTGTCACTTCATAAAATGGATTCCATTTTATAATTTGTGATTTTTTCACTTGTCACATATGTGACATGTGACATGTGACATGTGACATGTGACATGTGACATGTGACATGTGACATGTGACATGTTATCTTATAATATAATTATGTATTTAACCAATTTAAATACAATTTCATGTCAAATAAATTAAACTTAACATTTTAAGTAATAATTTATAATCACATATATATAAAATGGGTCATCTCATATTTGGTTAATATGATCTACAACTAATTGTAATCATAATCAACCAATCATGCTTATCTCAAATATTTCATAAACATTAAGCATTCTAATATAACAATTATATTATTAAATCTTATTTAATCATATTACAATAAGATATATATTTCTCACTCGTAAACTTGTTCTGTTTAAGGTATTAATTAATCTGTATCAATATACAATTAATTAACTTTCTTGATTAGGGAATCGTCCTTTCGGTGTGACCTCAAGGGATCAACTGATCACCACCGTCATACGACAGTAATGTCAAACTCTAGTAAGCCAACCATTTCTGATTAATGTGGATCAGTTGACTATAATGTTAATCATCCCTTTTAATCTTGTTAATGAGATTTAATTAAGTGATCGCACTATTGTTGAGGACACTTACTTCAACAGATAATGGGTTTGCATTGGTGAAAGCAACTAATGGAGCAAAAAACTGTAGCCAACACGACTTGTTGTCTTCATACTTGCGTTGTTCAAGGTACGGGAGGCCCCCGGGAGAGTATGATCCCGATAATCCTAGGAAAAATCTGGTTCAACTAAATGTGAATGCAAATTACGTATTTCGAGCCGTGCAAAACAACTTTCGGATTTCGATGGTAAAGACTTGATACTTTGGAACATTTTGACCGCGGATGGTTATGGGAAGCACAACCACAAATTGGCAAAGTACAAGGATGGGCATTGGCATTTTGCAGGTTTAAATGAAGAGGAGAAAGAGTATGTGAAACAACAAGTCCGGGCCTCGATTCCCCCGAGAGATATTAAAACCGGTCTTCATCAAAGAACCCTGGAAAAACTTCAACCCTCAAGCACCCAAATATATAGCGAGACAACCAAGCTTAGGCATGAAATGAAAGGGAATCGAAATCCCGCTCAACAAATGTTGTCTCTAGCTATAGAAGCAAAGTATGTACAATGGCATGAGAAGAATCCCGAGACATGTGAGCTTACTCATGTTTTCATGTCTCATCTGGAAGCCATGAAGTTGTTCCGTACCTATCCACATGTCGTGCTTATTGATTCGACGTACAAGACCAATGTGTACAAGATGACACTCGTTAAGCTTGTTGGTGTCACACTATTTGGATCTTCGTTCTTAATAGCTTGTGTGTTGATTCCTTCTGAGTTGGAAGATGGGTACAAATGGTTATTGAAGAAGTTGGGTATGCTTCTCGAGTTCACCGAAGCATCTATTTCGGCCTTTGTCACTGATCGGGAGTTGGGTTTGATCGCCGCTCTACGGGTCGTCTATCCTCGTACACCTCACTTGGTGTGTCGTTGGCACTTGAACCATGCTGTTGAGAGCAAAGCACAATCGTGGTCAAAGAATGAGTGGCGCACAAAACATATCATGTGCAATGAGGAGCACAGTTGGAATGTAGCGATAAATGCTACTACCAAGGAAGAGTTTCTGTGTCGTTGGGCCGCTTTTTGTACCTATTGGAAGGTAGTGGCGACTTATGCGTCGATAACATGGGGCCCGTACTCAACATAGTTCGTATTATGCTACACGAACCGGTATTCCCATCATGGAAACACGTCTACTTCCCGGGTAGAGTCCTCTCATTCTCTTTTGAAGGCTTGGTTGAAAAGCTCAAACCTTACCCTTGATACCATGTGGACCCGTATTCATTCTATGCTTGAAGGACAACACTCCAAAATAAGAAGAGAGCTCGAGGAGTCAAGAATTAAACCTCGTATTACTTCTCATTTGTTTTCTTTGTTGAAAGGAAAACTATCCTTAAAGGCTATCGAGATTATGGAAAATGAAACTAAGAGGCTAGAGGAATTGAGTTAGGGATGCGGTTGGTAAATGGATGCGGTTGTGCTTTAAGAACTACTCATGGCTTACCTTGTGCTTGTCTCTTGGTTGGTTTGAAAAAAATGGTGAGAGTTCACCTTGATCAAGTTCATTCATTTTGGAGGACATTGGAGTATGGCAATGATGACACAATGCCGAAAAACGATAATGATGCCTTTGAAGATCGTGTCGATGAAATGAGGACTAGTGATTCGATAAGTAAGAGATCTTTCATTGAGAAAACGAGCACCTTCCTTCATCAGGAAGACGTGTACGTTTTGCCACCCCCTATTAGAGAAAATCCCAAAGGTCGACCAAGAGGATCTACTACTAGGAACAAGTCGTTTTTCGAACATGTAAAGAGGAAGTTTGGGACACCTAGTTCAGATAGATCGACGACTGCTCTACAAACAATAGTTGGTGATTTTGATGGGGAGAGGGTCGGTGCACCTTTGGAATTGGCCTACAGTATGGGTCCTTTGTCAAGCTGGAATAAATGATGGGGGGTCTTGTGGGAAAATATCCGTATATTTCACCTCTAAATTTCAGGATTATAACAAAATTATAAGATACGAAATAACGAGTCATATATGAATATAACGATATAAATAAGAGATAAAAATCAACCTTTGGTCCTTGCAAATTGGCTTAAGAACAATATCAAAAGTATGATATCTCCTACTAGTTGCACCCAAAATGCTCCTTGATATGCCTTAATCGTGCTAGAACGAGTATACAAAAATTACCGCTAATTTTATGTGAGGTTTGATGATAGATCTAGAGAGAAAAATTGAGAGAAAAATCACCCTAGTGTTTTGTATTTGTGTCGTCACTCCCCATCAAAAACCCTAGGTATTTTTCTTTTTATTCTCTCCTAATCATACTAGCTAGGTTTTCCTAAAATAACAAATTGCAATTACGATCCTTTCCAAACCGATTTGGACCGAGTAGATATATCCATTTATTGCTTCATATTTTTCGGTCACACCTAGTAAATAACATCCATTGTATTATTATAATTATCGTCACTAATATCGTCATCTTATTAATAAGTCCACTCAACCTTTTGCAGTCGATTTATTAATACATGTCTGACAATATTTACAATAATTATTACGAGTAATACATTTGCTTAATTAAATATAACGGTTTATATTTAATCACGAATTAACTGATTAGTTCGTTTAAGCTAACATTATTTTCATTAATTAAATATAACAGTTTATATTCAATTTACGAATTAACAGTTTAATCCGTCTATCATCATCATTTTTGACTAACCTTTTAGTCAAATACATCGACTAACCTTTTAGTCGTATAAGGCATCAATATGACTATGTTATTCATATAATCACATCTCTTAGACACATCCTATAGGTGTGACTTATAGGGACCAGTTGATCTGTGACAACCCTCGCGAATGCGGAAATAAAACATACAAGCATGTGAATTATAAAGCGGAAATATGAAGTTTTTAAAACTTTTATACATGCAAGATAGAAATACGAGGAATGTCAGTAATTACAAACCAAATATAAAATACTACAAGAGACGTAGGCTCTCAAAATGTTAACCAACAACAAAGCCATTAGCAACTAGCTAATCAACGTCTAGAGGTGTTTCATCCAGGGACAACGCCCGCTAGCTCACACCCGAACCCAAAATACCACAAGCAAAAAGCCAACCAATCAAGCAACCTGTTCATCCATGAAAAACATGAACGCCACAGTCAGTGGGGAGTAACTCCGGGTTCTCCCAGCCATATCACATTAAACGTACATAAAAGGAAATACAAAAGTAGAAGCATGCATATATAGATATACATGTGAAATACGATAAGGATAGATAGGCAATTCGATATATAATGATAAGAGCATATGAAGTACAAACCGTAACCATCATGCTATTGATAGACTCGGGGAAGACACCCTTAGGCAACTATATACTCACTAGGGCTTACATCTCACCGTTAGCGGCATATACTTGATAAGATAGAAACTCGACATATAAACCACGTCAATCATCTAATTCATGCAAGAGTCCAACTCAATGTTCACGTATAATTCAACTTACAAACAACCATCTAATCATACGAATATGACAACACAATCTCTCACGGTTAATGGCACGCACTAGCATCGTGTACAATAGCAAGACAAGCCAATGGAAGCTCACGGAATAAGACATTTTCCGGAACCGTATACGATAAGACGTTTCGTATACTCATGACCTAGACAAACAAGTTCAAGGGATAAGACGTTTCCCGGAATCATGTACGATAAGACGTTTCGTACACACAAGACTCTAATCCTCTCGGTAGGACGACGATAATAATACGGTCCTAGTCTAAACCTGCCCAGACTCTCGGAATAAGACGTGTTCCGATTCGACATGTGGTAAGACGTTCCACATCCAAGACTCGGTCAATCATAGACGCCGAGTACCCCAAATTCGGTCAACCTTCACGAAAGAGGCGGAAAGAGATCTATAGTCAAAAGTCAAGCTAGTACGCTACATGCAATAACACCACCTCGCAGGTATACAACATTTGACGGTCGGGTCGATCAACACATTGCGTTCGCCTCCTAACAACGTCGTCATATCCCCACTAAACATGCATACTAGCATCAAGGATACACCCCATCGCTCCGACATTCCAGCCTAACGAGTATAAGGGTGTAGCCGGGAAATGAGAGTTCATAGCACAAAATCATTAGTGCTCAAATCATAACATATGTAAAACCGACTCAAAGTGGGAACATACTATAAACCGTCACAAAACATGAGAATAGGGAATCATATAAGTTTAAATATGATAAACATGAGTCAATACATGATACATAAGCATTAGAACAAGTTTATGAAGCATAATGAATAAAAACATATATCACCTCTCCAAAACAACGTTGTTTGGAAACCAATGAAAACAAGGGTCCACTTCAAACGGTCATAACTAGAGTTCTAGACATGCAAATGTAGAAATTCCAATTGGAGTTGATAGCTTATCCTCTTGCGGTTCCAACGAGATGTCACACGCCCAAAACAAGTAAGTAACGAAGGAGATATGATCATTTTACGAAAAGGGGTCAGTGTAGGAAAATTTCTGTTGGCAGCGAGTGACGCAGCCTGCGTCACCACGACGCAGCCTGCGTCCCCCAACACAGCCTGCGTCCTTCACGGGATTCAAGGACGATCAAAAATCAATATGTTATCAACAACAAACTCCTCATTTATCACCACAAATCATCAATTCTCATATCAATTAACAACTAACAACATCCATCAACAACAACACAAGTCCTAAGCATACTAACCATAATCTAAATACGATTACTAGCCTAGAAAACACATAAAACACGTAAATGATATCGAGTAACCCTTCACCGTTACCTTTTCGCGTCTTTAAAAGGTTTCTAAACCTTCCTAGTCTCCACCTACATACAATTAGATAATAAAAGATGAATATCATTCACCTTGAGAAAGACGGAGAATTTAAAAAGCGAGAAAGACGGTAATTTTATTACCAATACGGATAGAGGAAGCTAAGAGGGGAAGAATAAGACAAACTTACGTGAATTTGAACAAGAAATGAAGGCGTAGCGATGATTCGAAGATGGATGAAAATGGAGGCAAGGTTTTGGGTTTCTTAGAGAAGAAGAAATGAATTTGAGTTGTGGGAAATGAATTAGGTTTAGGGTGAGGAAGGGAGTATATCAGGGAAAAAGTCAACGAAAGTCAAACTCGCCTTAAGACGGGATTCTCATGGAATCTCGCGGAAATTCCAAATACGAACTCGGAAATTATAAACTCGACTCGGAACATAAAATTCTATATTAAAACTTAAATTTGCTGAAAAGTATCCGTAAAATATTTTCACTAGAAAAATAGGGTACATTTGCGGGTGTTACAATCACCCCACCTTTTAAAAAGTTTCGTCCTCGAAACTTGAGAGTAGAAAACAAAAGTATCAAGTTCAAAATTATTACGAAAACTTTTATAAGGGAAAAACATTTATGAAATGATGTTCTTTTCGAAAACGGTTTAAAGAGAATTTTCATAAGAGCGAAACTCTATTTATATATCACAAGAATGCTCGTCGCGAACGAGAATTCTAATTATCCAAAATCAAATCAATGTCAAATTAGTGAAATCGAAATTCAAAACAACGTTAGTAAGTGCAGGACTAGTTATCAGACGTCTCCAATAACAAGCACAAACATCCAACCAAACGCAAAATCTAAATATAAAAGCGAAAGAAATCCATTTTCTCCAAAAAGAGGGTACACAAACCATCTTTAAAACTTCGATGAAACCATAGATTGGAAATACAATATGAAAATTTGGAAGTTTTCTCAAGGATAAAATCAAAATAACACGACATTACACGTACATAGAGCGACTCGCACATTTCACGCACAATTCAGGGTAACAAAATGTATACAAAACACGCAAAAACGAAATAAATCGAACTCTTAAGAATAAGAAGATCAAGATAAAGTCAGCAGGAGGGTCTACAAGAATTCGACATCACTAAATCTACTAATAAACCAAATCCTCAACAGAATGCAATTTACCCAATTTGCAACTCATCATTTTCAATCATCAGAAATCCTACAAAAATATTCCATAATCACGAAACTTCGAGTAACAAATCCTAATTATTCAAATCCAAAATATTTACCTAAGTCCATCGGCACGGTAGACTCCACAACTAATAATCCACAAGAAAGATTCATTACGCACTCTAATCTTCTTAGTTTCATCAAAACTCTTATTAGAAACCACCAACAAAATATTTATCTATGGAAACATGATCGCTAACAACCACAAAGTAGAGGACTTACCATGAAATCCTTTAATCCGATTTATTCCAAAATTCATTATCCTAAGTTATTAACAATGAACTTTCTCATCTTCAAAAGTTAAAACACAAAACCTCAAAAGAGATTAGTCACACAATCTCATTTCACTTAACTTTGCCAATCATAGGGCAATGCGACCGTAAATCAATTTATTTAGCTCTTTCAAACTCTCAATACATCGGTTTTCGCTTATGACAATATTCCTCAAGTTTGGTCATCCAATCCAAATTCCACAAGGTAATTATTCCCGTTAGGGTCCAACATTAAAGACCACAATTTCCCAAGTAACACTTAAAGAATCACTAAAATTCTTAACCACAACTACCAACTATCATTATGCTTATTTCGATCCTCAAAATGATATTGCAACATTAAGCTTTCATAGTCTAAAACCACTAGGAGAGGTTCATCCTATGTTGATCCTCAATTCCTTATAATCATATAAACATGAAACTAGTTTAATAGGACGGTTAGGTACCATATTCGAAACTTCTTCAAAACACACCTACTAACCCTTACATTAGCTAATAAGAAAACTACCTCTCAAGAGAGTAGGGATAAATGAACATGATACAAGGAACATTAGGAAGCGTCATTAAAGACTACGATAAGATGAAAAAGGCGAAGGCGAAAAAGGAAAACGAGGTTGAGGAAGAGACAAAGCAGATAGTAGAGGTATGAAGATATCTGAGTAAGAAAGAAAGTACGAGCTTGTAATTTCTTAAAGATCAATCTTGACAAAAACATTCAAGAATGGAAATGAAAAGGAATGATGGCACGAGTAAGGGTTTAAGATTTAATCCACAAAGTTTCTCCTTTCAGACTTAGGGTGAAAGCAAAACAAATCATCTCAATAACAAAGGTCTCTTACAAGGGACCCTCGTACCACAAATCATCAGAGTAAGGTACACCTAGATTTAACAAATCGATTACAACCCAATTCATCCACCCTTTCATATAAGATGGATTCCCAAATGCGGAATTGCAACTCAAGCATAGTAACATTCTCTTAACTCCATAATTTGACACATTCCCAAAGGTTTCAAAAATCGAAGAACCAATAAGGAATTCTCCATACTAATCTCTTTTCAACTCCTACGGCCCACAAGGTAGAACACCGAACAAAACGTCATTATCAACATCATATAGTCCACGAGTTCATTATTAACAAATTACAACCTCAAGTCAAACATCATCATTAACGTCCCAAGGTATTTCCATCATAGCTCACATCATCGAATCTCGCTCATATCTATAATCCTCCAGTAATATGGTTCAACTTACAACGAAACCTTACTACTTCAAACGAGTCTCCGATACCATAAGATAAGATCATATCTTTAAATCCAAGAACTATAGCCAAATGCTTTTCCACAAAGCCTATACTCACAAACACACCATAGGAAACCACAAGACGTCACTTAACCTCAAAAGTATTTCGCACCTCAAGATATCATTCAAAACTTCTTATCTACACCAATTATACCTATCATAAGCATGGTCTTCAAAACAATACTAAACTTCTAAGTCCAAAAGACTAAATTACTAATGAGTTAAGAAGTCATAGCCAACTCATTCAACCTTACACCATCAAATATCATGAACTATCCACACATTAGTCATGACAAGCATCAAGCATTAAAATCAGCAAACTTATCTTACTACCTTTCCTTAGAGTTCTAACCAACATCAATAATGTGAATTTAGATCTACACCATTGTCCTCAAATCTTCCTCAAAATCTTCATTCTAATCCACACATTTCCCACAATCCAAATTCTTCCGGACCACGGTTTATTAAACACAAAACAACAAATGGGTATGGGGCATCCCAAAAAATGTTACCAACTCTGAGGAAGGTAAGGGTACCCATGGTAAGTGTACCGGTGAGTGAAGTCACTATCAAGGAATTTCCATAAGGCAAACAAGTTGGAAGAGAAAGAGCACTTAGATAGAAATGAGAGACATTGATACATAAGGACGATAAGAAATCATCGATGAGAAGAAATACACTTCAAATAGGCTTGTCAATCTCTTCAATCTTCGGTAAAGGATCTTTTTTCTAGGTAACACATGATCCACCTCAACCGTTATATACAAACCAAACATAACATCACTCAACCCAAACCAATCAACAAATCAGTTAGAACCTGCAAACTCAGTCGCAACCAAAGACTTACCACCTTAGGTTCTAAGTCTATACCTCTCTCATTTATTATTTCAAGTCAAGTAGTTTAGGTTTAAGGGTTCAGGTTTGTGCGTCGGGAGCGATAAAGCTCTGATACCAACTGTGACGACCCCTGAATGCGGAAATAATAAAACATCAAGCATGTGAATTATATATCGGAAAAAAGTTTTTTTTTAAAACTTTTATACATGCATGCTAGAACAAACAGTGTCATAATATTACAAAAAAAATAGTACGAAATACGTTGGGAGTAAGTGTCCTCCCAATAGTGCATTTATATAATAAATCTCATTTGGAATATACGTGGCATGATTAGTATATTTTGATACTCCACGTCAGTTGATTAACGTAAATCGGTAACGCTTGGCTGACTAGAGTTTGACGTTATTGTCGTGTGACGGCGGTAATCAACCGATCCCTTTAGGTCACACCTATAGGATGAGACCCAAATAGAATACTAATTATTTGTATACGATACAGTTTAATTAGGGCATTACATATATTTGATATGTACGTTTAGTTACGAGAGTTGTTTATTGGAAATTGAGTTAGGAACTCATTCCACTTAAGTTTATTAGTCAATTATTCGATAACTGACTGAATAAATTTTACGTCTTATTTTAATACGATTAAATAAGATTTAATTTAGTGATTAATCGTTAATTCATTAAATTAGTTGAGGTAATACATATATTTTGAGGTAGAGGTAATTAGTTAATTATATTTACAAGGAGTTGTAAATAAATTAACTGGGCATTGTGGGATCCATTATATATTGATATAATGGTAAAATATCACTTAAAAGTTAAGTACATATTGTTTATTAATTTGTGTCATATAATTGTTATATGATCAAATTAACACTTAATTATACAATATAATTAAACATATGATTCTAAGTATTTGTGGGACAAATATCAAAAATCAAAATGGACTACATTTCACCATGTGGACCGAAATTGTAGTGGAAAAACACAATGATGATTGTTCATTTCTTGTATCATACAACAACATATTGATTATGACAAGTTATGACATGAACATGATTATAATCAATCCCACACACTACCTATTTGCATGGGAATAAAAAATGAGCAAAATAAGAGCCACAAGGGCTAGCACCATCCGGCCAAGAGGCCTTATAAGAACATGTGATGTTCTTATTTCATACACAACTTTGCTTGCTCATTTTCAACTTCTCTTACTTACTCAACTTCTCTCTAAAACTTACATGCAAACTAATATTCTCTACATATTACTAGTGTAGTAATACAATAATATTAGTAGTATTAATTCTTACTTATTATTTAGTTAATAATAAGTTAAGATTATTTGGGTTTAATCTTGGGTGCAACTAGAAGGAGACCTTCTACTTTGGAGGTTGTTTTATGGAGGATCATCCATTAATTTCATGCTCAAGAACAATAAGAAGGAGTTCTTATTGTGCCCATATTGAACCGAAAATACCCCACGTAAGGATGTTTTCGTCTTATCTTTTCTTTTATGCTTTTATATTTGCATGCATGATAACTAGATCCTAAATCATTAAGTTAATGTAATTTAATGAACTAATTAGAGGGTTCTAATTAGAGGTCTAGGACTTTCATGTGGTATCAGAGCTCAATTGTTACATGCATGTCGATTTTAAGCATTAAAATCGAGTTATACGATAACTTGGGTAAAATTGAAAATTTGTGTTACAAATTGGTTTGCACAAAATTTTTGATTTGCATGCATACCTACTGACCTCAAAATGGTTGTGGTCAAATTTGGTGATTTTATGGATTAATGTGCTATTTATTTTGATTTATGGCCTTTAAATCATGTTAATATGCATGTTTTATGTTAAAAGTTAACTAAAAATAGTTGCATATTGATTCTGGTCATGAAAGTTTTATATGATCTCACATGCATGTTGTACATACTGTATGTAAAATTTCGTGACTTTTAACTAAGTTTTTCATGATGATTGATTTTTATAAGATAAAAGTCAATAAAGTGAGATTATTATGATCATAAAACTGAAACGTCCTTTTCTGGTTTTGAAAATTTTTGGTACATTTTATAATCTGATTTATATCATCTTTGTGAAATTTTATAATTTGTTTCACTATTTTAGTATATTTAATGGTTTTTATTTGATAAAACCGTTGAATACTATGTTATTTGTTCATAAAATTTATTCAAACTTTTTGGGAAAATTTTTATATTTTTTTGAGTTCCTGGAAATGTTCCAGAATGTACAAAATTTTTGGTTTCAAATTTCTTATGGTTTTTATATTTTATTTTGGGTTTACTTCATAAA
>JAIUZE010075140.1:0-53448 GCA_022085475.1 Heliosperma pusillum | reverse complement strand
TAGATGAGAGGAAAGGAGAGGAGAGCCGTGTGGTACATGATGATATCGGGTCTGATTTTTTCTCGATTTGCGTAATCTCCGTTGACGGATCGATAAAGTAACAAATATCTAAGATATTTGTATTAGTTTAATCGAAAGAATTAAATATCTCAAGTGAGTGGAAAACGATGACATGGCAGCGTGACTCATGCCAAAGTCGAGTTTCGAATTTGTTACGGAATTTATGATGAATCGGGAATAGTTAAATGACGTTCGGTTTAAAACCGTAAAAGTTATTCTTTAAATTCCGAATAAATTCAAAATAATTATATTAAATTATGATAAATCTTAATAAATCTAAATAAAAATAAATCAAAAATATTATTTTTTTTTAAATAAAATTTCGGTCCTCAAACTTATGAGGCGAGTCGGGAAAAGTCACCGAAAGTCAAAGTCGACTTAAAAAGTCGAGAAAAGTCAAAAATGACTTAAAAGTCAAGAAAAGTTTATGACGACTTAAAAGTCAAGAAAAAGTCAATGACGACTTTAAAAAGTCAAGGAAAGTCAAAGACGACTTAAAAGTCAAGAAAAGTCAAAGATGACTAAAAAGTTTTGCTAGCTAAGGTAACAACATCCCTTTTAAACAACCAATTCATCCATCATGCATACAAAAATCATGATTATGAACCAATCATCAAAATATGGCAAGAACACTAATCATACTAATTATTCATACAACATAATAAAAATAACTACTTACCATATTACTACTTAAAAATCATAAGGAACAATAATATCAACTAAAACTAAAGCTATGTAACATTAATTCGTCGAGTAACTCGGAATTGTTACCTTAGCTAGAAAAACAATTAGCACCAAAATAATAAGAAGTATATATAATAAGAACCCTTCTACTAATCTTCACCCAAAATATACGAGTCTCCAAACTCGTCTTCAAAATCTTCCCCTATAAGAAATGACAAGAAAAACCTTATTAGAACTTAAACTTGATTTTCCATAATTAAATGTTGAAAACGATTTTGTCGGATTTGAAATTAAACCGTACTTGAAGATGGAGAGCGAAGAGGAGAGTATAGAAATATAAGATAGGACGGATTTAATTAGGAAATGAAGGTTTTATGAAGGTTTTGCTCAAGAACAACGAAGAACAAATGATGAACGACGAAGAACACGAAGAACGATTAAAGAAAGTGATATTTTGATCTTAATTTGTTTTGTTGAAAAATGAAAAGTTGTTAGTGAGTAAGAGTGGTGTGGTGAGCCGTGTAAATATAGGCAAAGATGGATGTCGGGTTTTGAAATTATTGTTACGGAATTGACTCGCGATTAATAATTATTTTACGGTAAACGATTAAAGATAATTAACGATAAAGTTAATTAAACTAAATATCAAGATATTATGATATTGTAATGAAAAATAATGAAAATATCAAGGCTTAAGAGGGGGTAAGGGAGCCGTGTGGTCTTGTGATTGTCGGGTCAGATTTCGAGCGTTTTGCGTAATTTTCGTTAACTGATCGATAAAGTGAAATAATATCTAGATATTATGATATTATAATCAAAAGAAATGAAATATCAAGCCCTATTAGAGGACTAAATGAGCCGTGTAATATGGTGAGGAATCGGTCTGTTTTTGAGCGATTTGCGTAATCTTTGTTGACGGATCGATAAAGTAATTAAATATCTAGATATTTGTATTAGTTTAATCGAAAGAATTAAATATCTCAGGTGAGTGGAAAACGATGACATGGCCGCGTGACTCATGAAAAGTTGAGTTTCGAGTTTGTTACGGGACATTACGATGCGTCGGGAATAGTTAAATGACGTTCGGTAATTTTAACACCGGGAAACGTTATTCTTTAAATTCCGAATAAATTCAAAATAATTATATTAAATTATGATAAATCATAATAAATCTTAATAAAAATAAATCAAAAATATTATTTTTTTAAATAAAATTGCGGTCCTCAAACTTATGAGGCGAGTCGGGAAAAAGTCAACGGAAGTCAAAGTTGACTGAAAAGTCGAGAAAAGTCGAAGATGACTTAAAAGTCAAGAAAAGTTTAGGACGACTTAAAAGTCAAGAAAAGTCAATGACGACTTTTAAAAAGTCAATAAAAAGTCAAAGCCGACTTAAAAGTCAAGAAAAGTCAAAGATGACTAAAAAAAGTTTGCTAGCTAAGGGTAACAACATCCATTTTAAATTAAACAACCCAATTCATCCATCAGGCATTAACAAAAATCATTGATATGAACCAATCATCAAAATATGGCAAGAACAATAATCATACTAATTATTCATACAACATAGTAAAAATAACTACTTACCATATTACTACTTAAAAATCATAAGGAACAATAATATCAACTAAAACTAAAGCTATGTAACATTAATTCGTCGAGTAACTCGGAATTGTTACCTTAGCTAGCAAAACAATTAGCACCAAAATAATAAGAAGTATATATAATAAGAACCCTCCTACTAATCTTCACCCAAAATATACGAGTCTCCAAACTCGTCTTCAAAATCTTCCCCTATAAGAAATGACAAGAAAAACATTATTAGAACTTAAAATATAAATTTCCATAATTAAAGTGTTGAAAACGATTTTGTCGGAATTGAAATAAAACCGTACGTGAAGATGGAGAGCGAAGAGGAGAGTATAGAAATATAAGATATGACGGATTTAATTAAGAAATGAAGGTTTTATGAAGGTTTTGCTCAAGAACGATGAAGAACAAATGATGAACGACGAATGAATATGTTGATTTTATGTCTATGTGATAAAGACTCTGTTTCTAGCCGGTTTGATCCAACGGGTTTGGTCAAACTAAGATCTAGTCAGCCCCGATTTGACTGATGACCCGTCGCGGGACTCGGGTCGGGGATTTGTCTTCAAGTAAGGTTGTATTTAATTAATGAATTAGCCTTAGTAGATATGAGGCGATATGATATGTGATTATGATTTATATGCAATTAGTCACGTGATAGGATGTTATTCCCGTGACTGTTTTATTATATGGTTGGTGTCATGTTGACTAAGTACCCATAGAGAATTATGAGCATATGGCGTCTTGACCATTCTAATTCTAAATGAGTATCTTGGACCATGACATTGATAGGCCTTACCAACTTTAACGAGTATATGTTCACCGCTTGATAGCTTTTGTGTCACTGGTTTGGGCCTTTTGATACCAAGCCGGGGGCATGGCATCCTAAGAGTTCCGCTTTGGGAAGGGAGCCAGCTTAAGTACTAGCCATCTCTGCTTAGGGGGTCGCCTAGCAGAGTTTCTCATGTACGGTTATGTAATGAGACAGGGAATGGGTTAGCTGTTGTCGCTAGGTCTGATCAGTCGAGGACTAGGATGTTTTCCTACCTTGTGGTATAGACTCGAGTTACAGAAGTCGACTATTGACTGTGCTAAGAACTCATGCCTATTTCTAGACGTATTGGTCTTTCATGTTTGATGATTCTATGAATCTTAGAAGGTGAGATGCAAGCCGGTTACGGTTGATAGAGTTTGGATTACCGATTGTTAACTGATTCACATGATTACGTGTTGATTAGGGTTTGAGTGTATCATGGCCATGTTACATGGTAACCTCTGAGCTAGCATACCAGCTTCCCTACCTAGTGTTATATTTTATTATCGGATTCACATGATAGCTTTCATATGATAGGTTATATGTTAGTTAATTGTTTCATAACATGAAAAGCATATCATATATGTTTAAGTTTTGTATTTTCCATATACATTGCTTTTATGTTATTCATGTTTCATTAAACTCGACATTTCGTGGCTGGGAGAACTCGGAGTTACTCCCCACTGACTGTGGCTTCCGTGTTTATATTTAATGCGGTTGGCAGGTTTGTGATGCATATTTGGGGTACATTGACGAGCTAGCGAGCGAAGTATTTACCTTGGACCTATATTCGGTTCTTAGATTGTATATTATTATACACTCTTTTATTTCCGTATTTATACGGGAGATATGTCTCCCGTCTTGTATAATTTTTATGTATAATATTATTTCCGTTTTGTAATGACCTTTTATTTATGACACCTTCGTTATGTATTATTATCTTTTATGTATTTAAATAATTTTTTTTCCTTCCGCAAATTTGAGGGTGTCACAATGTTAGTAATCGTATTTGGGATAAGATTAGTATTCATGGAACTTGTATTTGTTGATGAGAATTGTTGATAGTTGATGATAGTTGATATGTGTTGATGATTATGGATGATTCTTAGTGAAGTTGAGGATTTTCGTGCATATTATGCCCCAGTCGGCCGACTGGCAGCCGGTCAGTTGACCCGCTGGGGAGTGGCTGTATATTATTCATGTTACGTAATAATTTGAGCATGAATTATGTCTCAGCCGGCCGACCGCCAGCCGGTCAGCCGACCGGCTGAGACACACCTTATTATGTCTTCGTTTTTCTCAAGTAATATTGGTCCCAGCCGGGTAGCCGGCAGCCGGTCCCTTTGACCGGCTGGGACACGCTGCTTATTCACTTGTTTTTTAGGTATGACATGGGTGCCAGCCGGGTAGCCGGCAGCCGGTCCCCTTGACCGGCTGGCACACGCTGCCAATCCCTTTGCAATTTCTTTCTTATGTTTTCATTTATAATATTTCCGATGGTTCGTTTGTCGTATAAATTTATGTAATGACTTTAAATATTAATGTTTCGAATATATGATATTCCATTCGCTTGTATCGCATGTTTTGTGACGGTTTTTCATATATCCCACTTTGAGTCGGTTTTACACATGTTATGGTTTGAGCACTATTTGTTATGTGCTTTGTACTCTCATTCCCTTGGCTACCTCTTCGTTCGTAAGGCTGGAATGTCGGAGTAAGGAGTGTATCCTTACTGCTTAATTGCATGTGTTAGTGGGCATATGCTGACGTTGTTGGGAGGCGAACGCTTTGCGTTGATCGACCCGGCCGTCAAATGTTGTATACTTGCGAGGTGGTGTCATTACATGTAGCGTACCGCTTGTTATGATGCTTGTGCTCTTTTCCGCCTTTTTCGTGAAGGTTGACCGAATTTGGGGTACTCGGCGTCTATGATTGACTGAGTCTTGGATGCGAAACGTTTATCGCATGTCGAATCGGAAAATGTTATTTCGAGAGTCTGGCCAGGTTTAGACTAGGATCGGATATTTATATCGTCGTCCTACCGGGATGAAATTAGTCTACATATATGAAATGAATTGAATCGTGTATGCGTTCAGGGAAATGTTTATCCCGTGGATGCGATTTTAATCATACTTGCCATGTACACGGTGCTAGTGCGTGTCATTTACCGTGAGAGATGTCGTCAACGTATTGTACGTTTGAATGGATGATTATATGATTGATTACTTGTGATCTTTGGATGACTTGGCATGGTTTGTTTGTCGAGTCTTAATCTAATCAAACTTATGCCGCTAACGGTGAGATGCAAGCCCTAATGAGTGTATGGTTGCCTAAGAGTGTTATCCCCGAGTCTTTCTATAATATGATGGTTACGGTTTTGTACTTCATGGATCGATATCCTTATATATTGAATTGTCTATTTATCCTTCTCGTACTTCACATGTATATTTATATATGCATGCTTCTACTTTTGTATTTCCGTTTATGTACGTTTATTATGATATGGCTGGGAGAACCCGGAGTTACTCCCCACTGATTGTGACGTTCATGTTTTTCATGGATGAACAGGTTGCTTGATTGGATGGGTTTTTGCTTGTGGTATTTTGGGTTCGGGTGTGAGCTAGCGGGCGTTGGCCTGGATGAATCACCTCTAGACGTTGTTTAGCTAGTTTGCTAATAAATTTGTTACTTGATAACATTTTGAGAGACTTTGTCTCTTTGTAGTATATTATACTTTGGTTTGTAATTATTGACATTCCTCGTACTTTTCTAATTGCATGTAAAAAGGTTTTAAAAATACCGTATCTTCCGTTATATTAATCACATGCCTGTATGTTTTATTTCTGTATTCGCGAGGGTCTTCACATCACCAAAACCGGTGCACCACTTCATAATATGGGTGTCCATTTTATCTTTGTAATTTGTCATTTGTCATATGTGTGACATGTGACATGTAACATGTAATTAAGCTTATAAATGTACATTTAACTAATTTAAATGCAATTTCATAACAAATAAATTAGACTTAACAATTTAAGTCACATTTTATAATTACATGTAAATAAAATGGGTCATCTCATATTTGGTTAATATAATATACAACAGTTTGTAATTATAATCGACCAATTTCACTTATCTCAAATGTTTCATAAACATCATGCATTCTTAGTAATATAACAATTAAATTACTAAAATGAATCTTATTTAATCATATTACAATAAGATATAATTCTCACTCACAATATAAACTTATTTCAATTTAAGGGATTAATTAATCTGTATCGCTATACAATTAATTAATGTATATGATTAGGGGATTGTCCTTTAGGTGTGACCTCAAGGGATCAACTGATCACCACCGTCATACGACAGTAACGTCAAACTCAATTGAGCCAATCATTACAGATTTATGTTGACCAGTTGACTATAATATTCATCATCCCTTTGTATTCTTATTATTTAGATTTAATTAAGTGATCGCACTATTGTTGAGGACACTTACTCCAACAATCTCCCACTTGTCCGAGACAAGTGTGCGTCACCAATTCTCTTGTCCTATTACAATATCTCCCACTCAATGCAATGTGTCATGCAGGTCGTACTTGCATTTGATCATATCAAGAGTGGTTTCCTCGATCTGGAGAGTAACTGTCTGACCGGAATTATCTACCATAGATTCTTTCCGAGCGTGGCCACCCATTTTCAGCTTACTCCTCCTCGAGTGGCCTTGAGATTTAAAACAACCCTGACAAGGGGTGAACAATTCCTATCGCACTATTCCCTTCGAATAGCCACAACTCATCATGACCCAAAAGATGCCCATTTGACCCCAGTTACGAAGGTCGTAGAGAATAAATCAAAGTCACTCTGAAACTGTGCCACCTTAGACGAACAGTCTTTAGTCAAAAAATTGACTCAAAAGAATACTA
This sequence comes from Heliosperma pusillum, assembly GCA_022085475.1. NCBI lineage: Eukaryota > Viridiplantae > Streptophyta > Magnoliopsida > Caryophyllales > Caryophyllaceae > Heliosperma > Heliosperma pusillum. The sequence goes on along the minus strand of JAIUZE010075140.1, from coordinate 46,374 downwards.
GTAGCTCTTACCACGACCAGACTACAAGAATTGCCAGAATTCTATAAGCGGTCATTGCCCGACAGATTGTCCCTCACAGTCTGTCTATGTGATCGATTGGTCATCCCTTATGACCCTATGACACTTGAACTTGCCATCAATCGCACCACAATCGCACCACAATCTAGTCACTTCGAGATGTCACCTCATATAAGTGACTATGGGTCAATGCTATGTTAATACAGTCCACTTCATTGGGGTTCAAAATTGTCTCTACAACCCATTTGGATATAACAAAGCACAAGACGAGTTTTAGAAACTCAAACGATAAATGTGATTATCATATATGAACAATCAACACAATGTTATTGCTTCATTTCATATAATCTAAAGTTTATTTCGTCCATGACAATGCATGACGATCTTATTAAATGCAATAAAGGCTTGGGTAGTGAATATACCATATATTCATTTATTCCAACCTTGTTAATTGCTTTTCCTTCCATCCAACGTTATTTCTAATAACATGAATTCATCTATGTACATGTCTAGATCTCTATCTAGTGTTGGGCTCTTTAACTTGAAAGATGCTCCCACTCGTTATCATGATAACTGATAGGTATTTAGGTGAAAGGATCTACCATTAGTTCTTTTTAAACCACCTCATCCTCATCATAATGTACTAGGTCTCTATTTGTAGAATTTGTAATGATTGACTCTTCAATCATCCTTTTAGTTATTCGCTTCATATATAACAAAAGTACGCCTAGGATTCGGATAAATCCTTATAAGTTTGGAAATTTGGGTTTGTGTAACCTTTACCACATTATCAAATTTTCTCTACCAAACACAAGAATGTATCCCTTGTTCTCCTCGAGAACTCTACGGATGTTATAGTAGGCTATCCAATGAATCTCATGTGGATTGATTTGTTTTAGGCTTGTCATGCTCCCAGCATACAATTCATTAAGGTATGTGCATGTAATGACTTACATGATTGGTCTCATGTGATCAACAACTCATAGGTTTAGTGGATGACTATGACCCTTTCATAGTGATCCCACTTTCATCAACATGAATAACCTATTTAACTTGTTGAATAGATTAAGGATCTTATCGATATAAGATACCTTTTAAATGTCAAGCTAAAATCTTCTATTCCACAATAGATTTTGATTTTAGTATACATGTTGCCCTCTTTTATCCAACATTAAAATCCAACCACTCCTTTCAAAAAGGTAATATGAATATGTCACTCTTAATGAGTGAAACGCCATTCACGTGGAAAACAATTTCTCCCACTGAACTTCATGTCTTTACATGATAACTTAAACTCCCACTTAACTTCATGTCTATACATGACTTTAACTCCCACTGAATTTCATGTCTATACATGACTTTTCGACAATTCGAGTGAAATCCTTCTTATATCTTATAATAGAAAAGATCATCATAACCTCTAGGTAGATACATACAATAGGCTTGTGTCATGTACACATCCTATTCCAAATCCCTATTTGGACATGTGGTTTTGATGTGTATCTTATACACACCTATTATTAGGTATTTCATTGATGATTTGGATCTAAGCTTAGTTACGCATTAACTTGGCTTTTGTAGACATCTACATGTCTATCCATGCAACTATAATTGGACACTTCCAATTAAAACATCTTCAAGTTTATAGAATGATTTTGGACAACTCCAAATATGTCATTCATTTGCATAGATTCTATTTAGTCTCTTTTGGAAAATTGAATTTTAAAATTTCTAGGTGCTTCCACTTCATATATCATAATCTTGTTATATCAAGAACATTTTCTTTTGGTCTCGTCACTAGTCTAAGAATTCACCTAAGAACGCTTTCTTTTGGTCTCCTCACTAGTCTTGAGTCTAACCTAAGAACATTTTCTTTTGGTTTCCTCACTAGTTCTTAACTAGGTTTTTCATTGTGGCTTATTTTCTCCCACTCTATCTTTAGAAAAATACAACTATTTTCTCTAAAGATAGCCTTATGAGCCACAAACAATTTTGTACTCATACTCGTAAGGGAGGTAGAAGTATCACAACATGACCTTAAGTGATCTACTAAAGACTTCTTTGTAAAGACATCGAATCTTAGCTTCAACATAGACTAGTTCTATAAGAGCTAAAGAGGTGAACTCATATTCATGTCATTTACTTTGTTTATAAGTGGTATGGCCAATTGGTTTGGTAGATTTCCTATTTTGAGTTCAATAACTCAATTTCGACTTAGCAATTGATCTTTCAAAGTGAGAATCGAATTCTTAGCCTTTTATTATAATGATCAATTTGAGTCGATACAATTTATGTTATTTGTGCAAGTATAGTATGATGACAAGTTTTTAGAACTAAAAAGTTTCAACAAACCGAATGACTTGGGTTGAGAACCAAGTCACTAAATCCAATTACAACCAATGTCAATAAAAGGAATTGAACAAATTTCCATGTCAAAAAAAGGAAATTATAAAAGTTCTAAAAACAATGTCTCAAAATACATCCCAAAATTTTGACAATTCAAAATGAGACCAAGCTTCCATAGGTCTTCAATCATGGGTAGCTACCTTAGCTTCCATTGAAGAGCCTTCTTAGGCTTGATTGTCCTTTCCTTTATCCTTGCTAGGATGCCCTAATTACAATTAAATAGGGTAAGAATCACAACTTGTATCTATATACCAAAGTTGAGATCATAACATAAACGATAGGGATAAATTACCAACTGAAACATCTTTCCAGTTTTGATATCTCCTAGATATTTAGTGCAATTTCCCTTCCAATGCCTTATTCCATTACAATAATGGCACTCGTCCTCGGTTGAGGCACCTTTCTTAGGTTTGGGTGAGCTATTCTCAATAGCTTTTTTCCCTTTCCTTTGAAGGTGGACGGCTTCTTCCCTTTACTACCACCTTTCTTGAACTTCCCCTTACTATTATATCCTTGGAGGTGCTAACATTTATTCTCATGTCTCTCTTAGCTTGCACAAGCATCTTGTGCAATTCATGGATAGAGGTTTTCATGTTTTGCATATTATAGTTTACCCTAAACTGCACATATGCTTTGATTTTCCCCAAGGAATGTAAGACTCGGTCGATAACGAGTTGTTTGGGAATGGTCACCCGTTGCAATTTAAGAGTCTCGACATGCTTAATCAATTTGAGTGCATGAGGGCTAACTTTTGGCCCTCTTTTAGGTTCATGTCGGAAAAATGTGGAAGCCGTCTAATATTGTATGATCCTAGGAGCTTGTGAAAAACATGGTCACAAGCTTGGCATAGATCTCATAGGCCGTGCTCATCTTATGACACTCCCTTGAAGATCGGCCTCCATCGAGAAGATCAAAATGTTTTTGATCACGGCGGACTCTTGTGGCTAGCCTCATAGGCTCGCCTTGCGTGGCGGTTGACCTTTCATTAGGTGCGGGGGGAGAGACCTTGGCAAGGTAACGAAACCTGTCGTCATCCGCCGCGGCCAAGCGGAGTTGCATAACCCAATCGGTAAAATTAGCGCCATTCTTTTCTAACTAGCATCGATTCATGAAGGATCGAAGCCATGAGACATTCGTGAGAGTTGGAGTATAGGTGGTGGTTGATGAATTAGCATTTCCCATTGCGAATAAACAATTATGACTACAAATTTTAAAGATATAAAGGAAATGTTAACATTTATCGAATTAAATACTTGTAAACATTTTAAACAAGATTTAATATTTAAATAGTGACCTCTACCCAACTATTATAAATGATTCCAAGATCCAAATTCATATCAACTTGGGCACGGTAAGCCGATTCATCCCTCATTAACATAATTCGGTGGATTAACTCTTTAATCGAGTCTACATTAGAACTCTCGGTCGATAATATTTTTTTAATATTTATCTTAAGCCCGGAACACATGCGGCTACGGTCGCGAATTTTTCCGTTGAGCTCAATCCAAGTTTCGAAATAATAACATTTATAACTCCACTTACCCAACGTAACAAGTTTAGCACCCCGGTGAGCCGAGCCTACTTCCTTGCGAAATTGGGATTCATGGGTTCTACTATTTGGTAAGGCTTGATCTCAATTATTTATTATGAGAGGTCATGTCAATTTATAATCTATCATGTTGAAGTGAACTAAATCGATGAATTAACGATTATTATAATTGACACGGTCGAATACTCGATAAAATATGCATGTCATGTTATGGCGATTTGGCAATGCATGCAAACATATTAAATAAAAAATGCATGCATAAAATAAAACTCCTAGTATGGTCTTTCCTAGAATAGAAAATCATATAATCTATTACCAATTCGGAAACCAACTCCTTTCGTCCCTTGAACGTCATAAGCACGCCTCCCAAGGTCACCGTCTCTCTCTCGGAACTCCTTTCCGAATGGCACCGTCTTTGGGAAACTCTGGTTTTACAAGTTACAAAATATATAATAAAATTACAATAATTTCCTATTATACATTTGTAAAAATAAAATAATACAATAAAAGTGATTCGAGATCACATTAAATTACAACCGAATCAATATTCCCTTACATATCGGGCAATATCGATTAAAACTAAGGCCATACAAGGAAAAATTACATAATTCCAAATTACATAAACCAAAATATGACATTCATAAATAAAATGCAGCATTATAATATATATAAAACATGTTTATGTTAAATGCCAAATCGCTCTATAATACGGTTTATATCGAATATAACCCGGTTTTATGGAAATGCGTGATAATAACACTTTAAAATCACCAAACAATACTTAAATCATATTTAGGTCCAAGTTAATTATCCCAACTCATTTAGGCCTCAAAAATTAGTCATCACTCAATTTTTGACAATAATTCAACTTGTTGTTATTTAATTGCTCATAATTAGACTTTAAAACCATATTTTAATCAAATAAATCCAAATTTAATTACAATAATTTCAAAATTTGAATTTTAAATTTTTGTACATTCTGGAACATTTCCATGACACTCATAATGTCAAAAATTATGGTTAAAAATTTTGAATCTGTTTTTGAAAAAAATGGTTGCGCTTAATCGGTTTTATCAAATAAAATACATAAAGCATGCGAAAATTAATCATATTAAATTTTAAACTTTAGATCTGAAATGTGGGACATTTATGCAACCAGGAACAGTTTTCTCTTGACATGAAATTAATTTTAGCTTTATTTTCTAAATAAGTCACTATTTATGCCATTTTTACATTAAAAATTCATAAATCATGTTAGACAAATCATATCAGTCTCAAAAATTCCCCTATATCAGGAAAACATGCATGTGACAACATAATAAAATTTCATGGTCAGATTCAAATCGGAAATATTTTTAACCATCTAACCTTTATTTATTCTATTTTATCATATAAAAATCATAAATAATACGAAATAAGTCCAATTCACACGAAATTTAAATAAAGTAATTAAAATGCATGTGTGATATTGTGTAAAAATTTGAAGGTTAGAATATATGTCTAACTATTTTTAGCATTTTAAACATCATTTTACTCATTAACAAGTAATAAAAATACTAAAAATCATATTTGAGCACTATAAATTTCCATAAATCATCAAAATGATCTAAAATCATATTAGGACCAGAATATATTGACATGCAAATAACTTTGTGATTTTATCTTATAAAACACAAATTACTAGTTTTCTTTAAGTTACCCTAACTCGAAAAAACTAAAAATCGATTATGCATGCAACAACCTTGGCTCTTGATACCGCTTGTAGGTTTCTTAAACTCGATATTAGACACTTATAATATCATTATACAAATAGTTTACTCTTAAACTATTTAGATCTTATGCATGCATAACAAAACAATACAAAATAAGAAGAACCATTTTCCTTACATTGATTTTGGAACAAATATGGCCACAAGATTAGCACACCTTCCTAATCTTGTTTTTTAGCTTAAAGATAAGGGATGAACTTCCAAGTTCCAAGTGTAGGAGCACTCCAATAAGTTGCACCCAAGACTATCTCATAATCTCTCAAATATTAGCATACTAGTATAATATGTGAGATCCCCTTAATATATTACTAATAACTCTAATACTACTCTTAGTAATATTATTAGTAATCTATAAACATAAGTTATGAGAAAAACTAAGAAGTTTTTCTTTTAGAGTGAGAAGTGAGATTTTATGAGAGATAAGCATGGATAATCATCTAATGAAAAAATGAGAACTTCTTCTCATTATAGGGTGGGTGGCCGGTTAATAGCTCTTGGAAAGAGCCAAGAATGCTCCACTTTTTGTCTTATCAAAATAATAGGGTAGGCTAGAGTTAGGGTAGTAATCATGTTGTTTCATCCTTAATAAGAACAATAATCATGATCTACAATCCTACCCTTTAGCTCACCAAAACCGGTGCACCACTTCATAATATGGGTGTCCATTTTATCTTTGTAATTTGTCATTTGTCATATGTGTGACATGTAACATGTAATTATTAAGCTTATAAATGTACATTTAACTAATTTAAATGCAATTTCATAACAAATAAATTAGACTTAACATTTTAAGTCACATTTTATAATTACATGTAAATAAAATGGGTCATCTCATATTTGGTTAATATAATCTACAACAGTTTGTAATTATAATCGACCAATTTCACTTATCTCAAATGTTTCATAAACATAATACATTCTTATTTAGATAACAATTAAATTACTAAAATGAATCTTATTTAATCATATTACAATAAGATATAATTCTCACTCACAATATAAACTTATTTCAATTTAAGGGATTAATTAATCTGTATCGCTATACAATTAATTAATGTATATGATTAGGGGATTGTCCTTTAGGTGTGACCTCAAGGGATCAACTGATCACCACCGTCATACGACAGTAATGTCAAACTCAATTGAGCCAATCATTACCGATTTATGTTGACCAGTTGACTATAATATTCATCATCCCTTTGTATTCTTATTATTGAGATTTAATTAAGTGATCGCACTATTGTTGAGGACACTTAGTCCAACAATTATCCACTTCGAGTCATCACACCTACAACCACACTACGGTTGTCTAGGACAAACATTTCAAAACTAGTCATTTTCAAAACTTAATAAACACAGTGTCACACTCCCACTTCACAAGTTTAGTCCTTTTTGAGTAAGTTTTCTAGAATGGTCAATCGTGTTTTGATCCGTCGTCGGTCTTTTACCTCAGTTTCCAAGATACCGGGAACTAGCTATGCAAGTGTTCATCAACCCAAGGAAAACCCGAATGGTAATGATCTAGTCCTAGCTGCGCTCATCCGTCTCCAAACAAGTCAAGACTAAGCGTATGCTCGCCTCAATGCCATTGAAGGCCAAATTGTTGCTATAGAAGCTAGGCTACCTCCTGCAGACGTTCCTGATGCTAGTGTGCATGACAACATTCCAACCTTTGTGAGACAACCAGAAGTCAATACCCCACCAGTTCTTATTGAAACTGAAAAGCGACTCCAATACATGGAGGAGCAACTAATGTACCTCAAAGGAGATAACATATACAAGGAGAACAACCTCAAATATGAAGCGATAAATACCCAATTGCCGACCAACTTCAACATGACTGACATCGTAAAGTTCAAGGGGCATGAGAACCCTTTGAATTACATTCGTGCTTTCAAAGATTACATGTCTATCAAAGACATCAAACCCGAGATGTCCCTAAGGATCTTTGTAACACCCGCAAATGTACCCTATTTTTATAGTGAAAATATTTTACGGATACTTTTCAGCGTATTTTAGTTTTATTTTAGAATTTAATGTTCTGAGTCGAATTTAGAATTTCTGAGTTCGTATTTAGAATTTCCGCGAGTTTTCAAGTAAAACCCGTCTTGAGCCGTCTTTGACTTTTTCTTGACTTTTGAGCCGTCTTTGACTTTCGTTGACTTTTTCCCACTTACTCACCCTACATATACTCCCTCAAACCCTAACCTAATTCATTCAACACAACTCATTTCTTTCTTCCTCCTTAAGAAATCCCAAAACCCTTGCCTGTATTTTCATCCAACATTAGATTCGTCATGGTTCGTTCGTTTCTCGCTCAAATTCACGTAAGTTCGTCTTATTCTTTCCCTCTTATCTTCCTCTATCCGTATTGGTAATAAAATTACCGTCTTTCTCGCTTTTTAAATTATCCGTCTTTCTCTAGGTGAATTATATTCATCTTTTATTATCTAATTGTATGTAGGTGGATACTAGGAAGGTTTAGAAACCGTTTAAAGACGCGAAAAGGTAACGGTGAAGGGTTACTCGATATCATTTACGTGTTTTATGTGATTTCTAGGATAGAAACCGTATTTAGATTATGGTTAGTATGCTTAGGACTTGTTTTGTTGTTGTTGGTTGTTGTTAGTTGTTAATTGATATGAGAATTGATGGTTTGTGTTGATAAATGAGGATTTTGTTGTTGGTAACTTGTTGGAAATTGATCGTCCCTGAATCCCGTGTGGGACGCAGGCTGCGTTGGGGGACGCAGGCTGCGTCGTGGTGACGAAGGCTGCGTCACTCGCTGCCGAATGAAATTTTCCTTCACTGACCCCTTTTCGTAAAATGATCATATCTCCTTCGTTACTTGCTTGTTTTGGGCGTGTGACATCCCGTTGGAACCTTAAGAGGATAAGCTATCACCTCCATTTGTAATTTCTGCATTTGCATGTCTAGAACTCTAGTTATGACCGTTTGAAGTGGACCCTTGTTTTCGTTGGTTTCCAAACAACGTTGTTTTGGAGAGGTGATCTATGTTTTATTCATTATGCTTCCTAAACTTGTTCTAATGCTTATGTATCATGTATTGATTCATGTATCATATTTAAACTTATATAATTCCCTATTATCATGTTTTGATGACGGTTTTTGGTATGTCCCACTTTGAGTCTTTTTTACAAATGATACGGTTTGAGCACTATTTTGTCTTGTGCTTTGTACTCTCATTCCCTTGGCTACCTTCCCGTTCGTAAGGCTGGAATGTCGGAACGGAGAGGTATCCTACTGCTTAAATGCATGTGTTAGTGGGCATACGACGACGTTGTTGGGAGTTGAACGCATTGCGTTGATCGACCCGGCCGTCAAATGTTGTGTACTTGCGAGGTGGTGTTATTTGCATGTAGCGTACCGCTTGTTATGAGGCTTGTGCTCTTTTTTTCGCCTCTTTCGTGAATTGATCTACCGAATTTGGGGTACTCGGCGTCATGTGTAAGACCGAGTCTTGGATGCGAAATGTTTTATCGCATGTCGAACCGGAAAATGTGATTTCGCAAACTAGGAACGGGTATTTATATCGTCGTTCTACTAGGAGGAAATTAGTCTACATATACGAAATGTAGTATCGTGTATGAGTTCAGGGAAATGTTTATCCCGTGGATGCCTGTTAATCATACTTGCCATGTACACGGTGCTAGTGTGTTTCATTTACCGTGAGAGATGTCGTCTTGTGTCGTTGTCTTTGAATGCGTGATTTCATGATATTATTCATGGTCATTGCATGATTGGATACCGTCAATGTATTGGTTCGTGAATGGATGATAATATGATGGATTTATTGTGATCATCGCATGACTTGGCATGGTTTGTTTGTCGTGTCTCAATCTTATCAAACTTATACCGCTAACGGTGAGATGCAAGCCCTAGTGAGCGTTTCGGTTGCCTAAGAGTGTCTTCCCCGAGTCTTTGAATAACATGATGGTTTCGGATTTGATTTCCACATGATCTTATCATTATATATTGGATTGCCTATCTATTCTTATTGTAACTCACATGTATATCTATATTTGCATGATTTTACTTTTGTATTTCGTTATATGTACGTTTAAGGTGATATGGTTGGGAGAACCCGGAGTTACTCCCTACTGATTGTGGCATTCATGTTTTTCATGAATGAACAGGTTGCTTGCATGGATGGCTTTTTGCTTATGCTGTTTTGGGTTCGGGTGTGAGCTAGCGGGCGTTGTCCCTGGATGAAACACCTCTAGATGTTTATTAGCTAGTTTATTAATCACTTTGATATTGATAACATTTTGAGAGACTTCGTCTCTTATAGTATTTTGTATTTGGTTTGTAATTTTTGACACTCCTCGTATTTTCTATCTTGCATTCGCGAGGGTTGTCACAGTTGGTATCAGAGCTTTATCGCTCCCGACGCACACACGTGAACCCTAAACTTAAACTACTTGACCTTGAAATAATCAATGAGAGATGGGTAGACTTTAGGACCTAAGGTGGTAGTCTTGGTGTACTTGATGTTTGTTAGGTTCTAACTTGTTTGTTGATCGTGTTGAGTGATGTTATGTTTGTTTGTATCTACCGTCTTAAGGTGGATCATGTGTTACCTAGAAGAAGTATCCTCTACCGAAGATTTGAAGATTGACGAGCTTAATTGAAGTGTATTTCTTCCTCATCTATGAATTTCTCTCGTCCTTATTGTATTATGCTCTCTTCCTTCTATATAGGTGCTTCTTTCTCTTCCAACTTGGTTGACTCTTGGAAATTACTCTTGATAGTTTCCTCGATCTTACCATTGGTATCCTTACCTTCCTCTTGTAACATTTTTATGGATGTCATACCCATTTGTTTGTGGTATATTATACTTGGTCGGAAGAACTTTGAACTTTGTGGAATATTAGTGGTTGTTAGAATGAATTTGTGATTTCAGGATAATGGTGTAGATCTAAATTCACCCTATAGTGGTGATTGGTTGTATCTCTAAGAAAAGGTGGTAAGATAAGTTCGATGATTTTAATGCTAAATGCTTGCCATGACTTGTGTGTAAATAGTTCATGATATTCGATGGTGTAAGTTGAATGAGTTGGCTAGGACTTCTTGACTCATTAATAATTTAATCTTTTGGACTTAAAAGTGTAGTATTGTTTTGAAGACCATGCTTATGATATGTCTAATTGGTGTAAATGAGAAGCTTTAAATGATATCTTGAGGTGCGAAATACTTATGAGGTTAAGCGACTTCTTGTGCATGGTTTCCTATTGTGTGTTTGTGATTATAGGCTTGCTGAAAAAGCATTTGGCTATAGTTCTTGGATTTAAAGATATGATCTTATCTTATGGTATCAGAGACTCGTTTGAAGTAGTAAGGTTTCGGTAAGTTGAACCATATTACTTGAGGATTATGATGTGAGCTATGATGGAAATACCCTGAAATGTTAATGATGATGTTTGACTTGAGGTTGTACTTTGATAATAATGAACTCGTGGGCTATAGACTCGAAAATGACCGAGTATAAGAGAGTATTTGTTAGTCTTTTAGTTAAAGAAACCTTTGAGGTTGTGTTGAATATTTGAGCTAAAGGAAAGTTACTATGCTTGAGTTGCAATTCCGCAATTGGGAATCCGTGTTATATGAAAGGGTGGATGAATTGGGTTGTAATCGATTTGTTAAATCTAGGTGTACCTTACTCAGATGACTTGTGGTACGAGGGTCCCTTGTAAGAGACCTTTGTTATTGAGATGATTTGCTTTACTATCGCCCTGAGTTTGAAAAGGGAATTTTGTGGAATTAAACTTTAAACCTTTATTCGTACCTTTATCCTTTTCTATTTCCTTTCATGAATGTTTCTACTAAGCCCGATCTCTAGGAAATTGTTTTCTCTTATCTTTTCCTTTGCTTGGCTATCTTCATGGCTATATCTATCCAATATCTAGCTTTTGGCTCCCTGCCTCTAGCGTTCCTCTCATTTTCGTCCGATCTTATCGCATTCGTGTTTCCCTCGAAATCTCCTATCGTTTCCAATGTCATGGTGTCATTGTCTTTCCTCTGGTGAGATGATTAGGTTGTTAGCTAGCTTCGTGTTGATTTTGATCATGAATAGGATTGGGATTTAAACCTTAGGATGAATCTGTTGGTGGTATTGTACTCTCTTGGTGGCTTCCTTTATTGAGCTTGCTAGTGTAGTGCTATTTTGGGAATCTAGTTGAGCGAGACGATATTCGTTGTTGTTGAGTATTATATCGGTTGCTTGGGATATCATTTGGGAATTTGATGTCTCTAATTTGTGGATTCTAAAAGAGACTTTGCTTTAGGGTAATTGAGTTGGTACCCAAAGTTTGAGGAGTTTTGTCATAAATGAAAATCGATTCATTTTGAGTTTTAGATGATCTAGATGATTCGAATGGTTGTCTGATTGCCAAGTGATTGGTCTTTGTGGTTTAGAATTAGTAATTCTCTTTTATTCTTAAGCAATCATAGTTTGAGATTGAGAAATATTTGTTGCACGCTTTGGATAGTTAGTACCCAGTTGTTATGGATCATAGAGTTAGAATGTTGAACCCATTTATCTTGAGGATTAGTAACCACCGTAGTTTGCTAATGTGACTATTTGTATTTGAGGCTTCGAGCGTAGTAATGATCAAATTAAGGATGTTAGGGCGTATTAAAAAATTCTTAAAAGCGATAATGGATTGTGGATTTTCCCTTGTCGTGAGTCTTTGGATGAGACTAGTAGAATCTTAGATAATTATGTTTGGTTGCGTGGATTGTGTTTTGATTTTCGAGGATGAGAAAGTTCATTGTAAATTTAGGATAATGAGTTTGAAGTAAATTGGATTAAAGGATTTCATGGTAAGTCCTTTACTTTGTGGTTGTTAGTAGATATGGTCCCCTAAGATGAGATTTCTTTGGTTAGTGGTCTTAGATAGAGTTTGATGAACTAAGGATTTTATAGTACGTTAAGGGATCTCTCCTGCAGATTACAATCTATGGACCCTAGTCGATGCTAATTAGGTTTGAATGGTTATGTTGATGACTCGAAGTTTCGTGATTATGGAATATTTTTGTAGGATTTCTGATGATTGAAAATGATGAGTTGCAAATTGGGTAAATTGCATTCTCTTGAGGATTAGAGTATTAGTAGAGTTAGTACTTTCGAATTGTTGTAGATCTTCCTGCCGATTTTATTGTCATCTACCTATCCCTAGGAGTTCGATTTGTTTTGTTTTTGCGTGTTTTGTATACATTTTCATTCACTGAATTGCGTTTGTGATGCTCGAGTCGCTCTATGTACGTGTAATGTGTTCTTATTTTGATTTTATCTTTGAGAAAACCTTCGAATTTCCATATTATATTTCTAATTTAACTTTTCAAAGAAGTTTAAAGATGGATTTTGTATCCTTTCTTTGAAGAAAATAGATTTCTTTCGCTTTTATATTTAGATTTTGTGTTTGGTCGGATGTTTGGACTTGTTATTGGAGACGTCTGGTGACTAGTCCTACACTTACTAACACTTGTTTTGATTTTCGATTTCACTATTTTGACTTTAATTTGATTTGGATAATTTGAGTTCTCGTTCACGACGGGCACTCTTGAGATCCGTAAGTAAGTTTCGCTCTTATGAAAAATTTCCTTAAACCGTTTCCGAGATGAACCTCGTTTCATAAATATTTTCCCTTATAAAAGTTTTCGTATTAATTTTGAAAACCGATTCTTATCCTTGATACTTTAGTTTTCTATTCACAAGTTTCGAGGACGAAACTTTTTAAAAGGAGGGGTGATTGTAACACCCGCAAATGTACCCTATTTTTATAGTGAAAATATTTTACGGATACTTTTCAGCGTATTTTAGTTTTATTTTAGAATTTAATGTTCTGAGTCGAATTTAGAATTTCCGAGTTCGTATTTGGAATTTCCGCGAGTTTTCAAGTAAAACCCGTCTTGAGCCATCTTTGACTTTTTCTTGACTTTTGAGCCGTCTTTGACTTTCGTTGACTTTTTCCCACTTACTCACCCTACACATACTCCCTCAAACCCTAACCTAATTCATTCAACACAACTCATTTCTTTCTTCCTCCTTAAGAAATCCCAAAACCCTTGCCTCCATTTTCATCCAACATTAGATTCGTCATGGTTCGTTCGTTTCTCGCTCAAATTCAAGTAAGTTCGTCTTATTCTTTCCCTCTTATCTTCCTCTATCCGTATTGGTAATAAAATTACCGTCTTTCTCGCATTTTAAATTATCCGTCTTTCTCTAGGTGAATTATATTCATCTTTTATTATCTAATTGTATGTAGGTGGAGACTAGGAAGGTTTAGAAACCGTTTAAAGACGCGAAAAGGTAACGGTGAAGGGTTACTCGATATCATTTACGTGTTTTATGTGTTTTCTAGGCTAGTAATCGTATTTAGATTATGGTTAGTATGCTTAGGACTTGTGTTGTTGTTGTGGTTGTTGTTAGTTGTTAATTGATATGAGAATTGATGGTTTGTGTTGATAAATGAGGATTTTGTTGTTGGTAACTTGTTGGAAATTGATCGTCCCTGAATCCCGTGTGGGACGCAGGCTGCGTCGTGGTGACGCAGGCTGCGTCACTCGCTGCCGACTGAAATTTTCCTGCACTGACCCCTTTTCGTAAAATGATCATATCTCCTTCGTTACTTGCTTGTTTTGGGCGTGTGACATCCCGTTGGAACCGTAAGAGGATAAGCTATCACCTACATTTGGATTTTCTGCATTTGCATATGTAGAACTCTAGTTATGACCGTTTGAAGTGGACCCTTGTTTTCGTTGGTTTCCAAACAACGTTGTTTTGGAGAGGTGATCTATGTTTTCTTAATTATGCTTCCTAAACTTATTCTAATGCTTATGTATCATGTATTGACTCTTTTGTATCATAGTTAAACTTATATAATTCCCTATTATCATGTTTTGATGACGGTTTTTGGTATGTCCCACTTTGAGTCGGTTTTTACAAATGATACGGTTTGAGCACTATTTTGTGTTGTGCTTTGTACTCTCATTCCCTTGGCTACCTCCACGTTCGTAAGGCTGGAATGTCGAAACGGGGAGGTATCCTACTGCTTAAATGCATGTGTTAGTGGGCATACGACAACGTTGTTGGGAGTTGAACGCATTGCGTTGATCGACCCGGCCGTCAAATGTTGTGTACTTGCGAGGTGGTGTTATTTGCATGTAGCGTACCGCTTGTTATGAGGCTTGTGCTCTTTTCCGCCTCTTTCGTGAATTGATCTACCGAATTTGGGGTACTCGGCGTCATGTGTAAGACCGAGTCTTGGATGCGAAACGTTTATCGCATGCCGAACCGGAAAATGTGATTTCGGGATTCTGGCCAGATTTAGACTAGGACCGGGTATTTATATCGTCGTTCTACCAGGAGGAAATTAGTCTACATATACGAAATGTAGCATCGTGTATGAGTTCAGGAAAATGTTTATCCCGTGGATGCCTGTTAATCATACTTGCCATGTACACGGTGCTAGTGAGTTTCATTTACCGTGAGAGATGTCGTCTTGTGTCGTTGTCTTTGAATGCGTGATTTCATGATATTATTTATGGTCATTGCATGATTGGATACCGTCAATGTATTGGTTCATGAATGGATGATAATATGATGGATTTATTGTGATCATCGCATGACTTGGCATGGTTTGTTTGTCGTGTCTCAATCTTATCAAACTTATACCGCTAACGGTGAGATGCAAGCCCTAGTGAGCGTATTCGGTTGCCTACGAGTGTCTTCCCCGAGTCTTTGAATAACATGATGGTTTCGGATTTGATTTCCACATGATCTTATCATTATATATTGGATTGCCTATCTATTCTTATTGTAACTCACATGTATATCTATATATGCATGATTTTACTTTTGTATTTCCTTATATGTACGTTTAAGGTGATATGGCTGGGAGAACCCGGAGTTACTCCCCACTGATTGTGGCATTCATGTTTTTCATGAATGAACAAGTTGCTTGCATGGATGGCTTTTTTCTTATGCTATTTTGGGTTCGGGTGTGAGCTAGCGGGCGTTGTCCCTGGATGAAACACCTCTAGACGTTTATTAGCTAGTTTATTAATCACTTTGATATTGATAACATTTTGAGAGACTTCGTCTCTTATAGTATTTTGTATTTGGTTTGTAATTTTTGACACTCCTCGTATTTTCTATCTTGCATGTATAAAAGTTTTTTAAAGCTTCATATTTCCGCTATATAATTCACATGCTTGTATGTTTTATTTTTCCGTATTCGCGAGGGTTGTCACATCTTTCCTTCATCTCTCGACACCATTCCTGAGCAGTGGTTCTATTCTCTGGAACATAATAAAATTGGAACCTGGGATGATGCTGCAATTGAGTTCACCAAGTAATACGCAGACAATGCTGAGATTCAAGTCAATATGCATACTCTAAAGGTTCTTACCCAAAATGAGAAAAAAGGTTCACTGACTTCCTAAGTAGGCGGAGGAAGACTAGCACACAACTTGTTGAACGTCCAGATGAAGCTACTCTTGTGGAAATGTTTGTGGACATTGAGACCCGTTTATGCAAACCATCTGAGATACTAAAACATAAAGTCTTTCAAAGATTTAACTGTGCTAGGAACAAGAATTGAGGACGAAATCTGGAACGGGTTATTTATCTTCACTATATTAGCATTTAATAGTAAATAGGACCATCCTAGTCCTCTTTGAGTTGCCAAAAATAGAAAAGAAAAAGAGCACATGTACTTTTTATTAGTCACGTGTTCTACTTTTTACCCTTAACTAGTAGAATAAACTCAAAATACTTTGGGTCGTATATCTTTAGTGTAGATCACTCGACCTCTTAGAATAAGCCTTAACAAAGGCGTGTATTTACCACCTTTTCCATATCCTGTGGTGTGAAAATTCCTTGATCGTCGTGTCTCTTGGTGACTTCTAGGTTTGGAGACTCCATTTTTCTACCCGATTCGTCAGATCCTATAATACATATGACCACTAGATAAAGATAAATTGTATATTATGCCAAAAAATTTAATACCCTTACTATGGGTTCTAGGAAACTAGCTCACCCGAGGGTCAAACCAAATTTTTATTGCAACCATTCCTAAAACCGTAAAAAAAAAACAGTCCAACGTCTTCAAATCAAAAACAGTCCAACGACTTCAAATCAAAAAAACAGTCCAACGACTTTAAAACAAAAACAGTCCAACGACTTCAAATCAAAAAAACAGTCCAACGACTTTAAATCAAAAATAGTTTAATGATTTCAAATCAAAAACAGTCCAACGACTTCAAATCAAAAATAGTTCAACGACTTCAAATCAAACACAGTCCAACGACTTCAAAAACAAACAATCCCACGACTTCAAATCAAAATTCTCAAAAAATTTCAAAAATTCGCGAGACAAGACGAAAAAGAATCCAGTCAATCAATACAAATTCAAAGTGTCAAAATCAAAAAAAAAATCTCCCCAGTCAAAAATTACAAACAAAACAAAATCCCTCAAATAGTCATCTTTTCACATATTTCAGATGAATCAATTAGCAGTTTTCATGTCTCCATGCCCTTTGGGACGATCCTTTCATTCATTTAGGTGAGTGAGAGAGATACACAGATTTCCAGTGTCTTCTAACACCATTAGAACCTTCCACTTCATTCCATTTTTTCGCCCTTGTTTAGCATCTAAGAACTCGATGGATGTACGTACACTAAGCTTATACGGTCACAAAAGTATTTTCTTTCAACAGTATTAGTTTTGCGTAATTCGACGAGCTTGTTACTGTAAAAGGGCAAAACTCATTCAAATTCCCAACCAAAAAAAAAAACGCGCTTCGCGTTACCTACGTGTCGCTCGTGCGTCACGAAATAAAACCGACCCCTGGCCAGTCAAAATTAATGTCGCTATGCTCTTGCATTTTGACATTTTACACGTTTCCCTGCGCCCACCTAGTGGCCCATTCTCGACAAGACTTTGCAATATGTGCCAAGGCAATCTCGGGAACGGTATAAATCTTGGATTTCCTAATCCTTGTCGAGTTCGCTTTTCCCATCGTATTTTACATTTTGACATTTGGATATCCTCATGTCATCAAATACACTGAATTTCTAAGTTCATTACAAGCTCTTGCTTTGAACATTTATTCTTTGACATTCTCGAACCACGCACAGGGTTTGATTTCATTTCCATGAATACGTAGGCAATCCTTCATAGGATTCAACTCGTCATTATTTTACATATAAATAGAAGGACATCTGCGTTTGCATTTGAAATTCGATAAGAATAACAAAGAAAAATTTGTCAGTTTCGTAACTAACGTCATCTAGGATTTCCTAATCCTTATCGGGTTCGCTTTTTCGAGACAGAAGTCAACATGGCCGCACAATGAGCACACTAATTCATTTTCTTTCATCTTTTTAGGAGAATCATTTAACTCCTCTTTCTTCATTTCAAACACTTACACATGTCTGGTCATTTCAAACACTTACACATGTTTGGTCATTTCAAACACTTGTACATTTTCTTTAAAACTTTTTGTTAGGGCAGTTTAGGCCACCAATATGCTACATGTAAATTATGTGAGTTATATGTGATTTTCGGCAGCAAGACAGCAGAAACCGTCGTCTACCAAACTTGTTTTCAGACTAACCTGCTAGGACAGAAAACACCCAACAATAGAGGCACTCAAAAGATGTATGTACATCAAACTAGGGGCTCTCGCCCAAAACAAAATCAAAAAAATCCAAAGCTGGGGGCTTTCGCCCGAGACAAAGTTAAAACATACAAAAACAAGTCAAAATGTACAAGTCAACGGCAAAAAAAAAACGACTAATCCTCATCGCCACCCAGCTCGGCTACAGACGCCTCAACAGCAGCGATCTCAGCATCCATGGCCTCCAGCTCCCTCAACAGACGAGCCATCTCCTCCTGGGATTCCGCCAATTCTCTCTCGACGTCTCTCTGTAAAGAAGTGCCTCATTTCAATCATCTCATTTCAAAATACATGAAGATGGAAAGAGAATGAGAGGTTCATACCTGTCGATCCCGGTCATCTAAGAGCGCCTCGATGGCCGTAGCCCGCAACCTGTTGACTACCTCTACAACGCTACATGCTGAGACGATGCCACCTGTATTCAAATATAAATAAAAATCAATTCCATTCAACCAAAATATTCAATTGACGATCGTTCGTCACTTCTCAAACTAATTCAATTCAAACATCTTGGGGTAAGCATGGGGCTTGACGCCTGCCACCTCGATCTCCTGCAAAGATAAAAAAACCTTTTATTGATGATCCTTCGTCACTTCTTAAGTCAATACAAAAAACAACAAAACTAACAATGCTTGGTGACATGCGTTGTTTCGATGTGTCAAACGATATTAATAACAAGACTTAGCACGGTGGCAAGTCAAGGTCGGTCCATAGGGACGGTGGGTATTCGATATGCAAAGTCTAGACTAGCAATGCTTAAGGGGTGTCACGATATAGAAGTGGATTTGAAACTAATCTAAGAACATTGAGTAAATGCAAATAAGTAGGAAAGTAAGACAAAACTAAGATAATCAAATAACAAGCAATAAAAGGAAAGTCTAGGATCGGTGGGTTCAAATGGGTAATTTGGGTTCTAGTGAGTCGGGTTCATAGTTAATGGGTAGTCAAACTTGGGCGCGGTGGATTCAGGCTCTCGATCTTACAATCCCTCCCATATACCGAACCAAGCTAGCTCTCGCGTACACAAGGTCGATATACCAACTATATGCAAATCCTAACATATTCCGAGGCTATCGATCTTACGGAAATGTATAATAAACATGAATCATGCAAGTTTGTCAAGCAAGCATTTCATCAAACATGTGATATGCATAAGTTGGAAGAAAGACAATTAATCAACAAATCAACCCAACAAACAAAGATTAACCCTTATTAAAACCCATTATCCCCCACTAACCCTAGATTAATCACTACTCACTACTTAACATGAGGAATATGGAAGAATAAGATATAAAACTAAGACAAGACATAATGATAAGAAGGAAACAAAACATGTAATGAAATGACAAGATTAACAAGTATATGAAAAGGGATTAAGAAGATATACCAACTAGTTAAGGCAAAAGATGAACAATAAAAGAGGAAATCTTGAATAAAGGAGAAGACTTTGTCACCAATCTTCAAGTACAAAACCAAGAAATCCCATTACATGACTAGATCTAAAACTAATTAAAGAGTAATTGAGAAAAGATTAAACTAATTAGGAGGACTAATCTAATCTAATCTAACTACTTTTAAGTCTAGGGTTTCGTGCCCTCAAATTACACAAAAGGATCTATTTATAGGTTTACGAAATGGAGGAAAGATGGGCTTCGAAAGACTTCATGGACTGGCAAGGTCACGGCCGTGAAAGGTGTTTCACGGTCGTGAAAGCTGTCTCACGACCGTGAAATACCTTTCACGGTCGTGAGATATGTGCACTAATGTGGCAGAGACTTTTCACGATCAAGTCACGACCGGGAAATGAATTTCACGACCGTGACTTCACTTTCACGACCGTGAAATGAGTTTCACGACCGCGAGCTGTTTCACGACCGCGAGCTGAGTTTCACGACCGCGAGCTGAGTTTCATGACCGCGAGCTGTTTCACGACCGCGAGCTGAGTTTCACGACCGTGAACTGTGTTTCACGACCGTGAGCTGAGTTTCACGACCGTGAACTGTGTTTCACGACCGTGAGCTGTGTTTCACGACCGTGAGCTGTGTTTCACGACCGTGAGCTGTGTTTCACGACCGTGAACTGTGTTGCTCGAAAATCATCATTCTTTGGAAGGAATCTCACGACCGTGAGAAGTACTTCACGCCCGTGAAAGGTCTTTCCTCCTTTGTTCCCTTGATATAACTTTGTCAACTTCTCTCGGTTTAGCTCGCCTTAACTTGGGATAACTCGGGTACGCCAAGTAGGGCTCCCAATGGTATATGGGGTCCCTTAGGACATGCCGTGGGCCCTCAGTGTGATGTACCTTCTCTTTTGTCGATCAAAATTGGGTAGAACTCGCCCCAAATGACGGTTTACCTACAAAAACACGATAAAAGCGAGAAATATGCTAGAAGAAGGTAAAACACATAGAAACGCTTTTAGGGAACGTTAAAGGCAAGAAAAACGAGCCAAAAAGGGGTTGAAAAGTAGGGTGAAATGATACTATATCACTTGGGATCCACCTTTTGGACATACAATCCATGGCCCCGTCTTTTATCATCAGGATGTCGCTCAACACAACCGAGCAGATTCCCCAGAATGATTCAATCCTAACAGAGTCTTCTGTATACCCGCGCCTTGACAGGCTTCAAAACCGTCACTTGATGTTATCATCTTAGCTGGATCCACCTTTCGGACATACAATCCGTAGGCCCATTTTTATCATCAGAATTTCGCTCGCCACAACCGAGCACAGATCCCCGGAATGATTCGATCCCGAGAGAGTCTTCCGTATATGAATACATGTTTCCTTAACAAAAGTTCGTCTGAGGACAGAGACATGCATATTCTCGCATATGACGACTGGCGAGCCTCACAACGTAACCCTACTCAACGGCTGGCGAGCCTCACAACGCAACCCCACTCGACGGCTGGCGAGCCTCACATCTCACCTCATTCCAAATAAGAAGATGTCTAAGATATGACTCCTTCTTATGGCTGGCGATCTTTAATACGTAGTATAACGGACTTTAAATGATCCTCCCCGATGGTCGATATACTTTAAAATGTTCCCGACGACAGGTCTTATAAGGGTAAAGTCGCGTCACCTTAATCAAAGGAATCCTAATTCACTACTAACTAATAGTCAGCGGTAAGTAAGGTATCGAACCCACAGGGAGGCGGTAGTATTCTAATCTGTTAAACTAGGTTCGTCTCTATAGTCACAATTTCGGGGTTTGAGATTTGTGTTTCTAAACTAATAGCAAACAATAACAATAAAAAGGTTGAAAATAATTAGATTAAAAGTCTAGGGTCTCAAGTTCACTAGGATTATTATTCAGGGGTAAGGGGGAAATCAACTATCATGCAATAAAGTTATCTAAGGTCACAAGATCGGTCGATTCTATTATGCCCTTTAGATCTACAATCTAACATGCGATCGCTATCATTAAACGAGTTCTTTTCAATTATTGTAGCCTATCTTAGTCTTAACCCGGTCGGTGCTAATCCTAATTTGCGAGACTAGTTAATTAATCTTGGCTAGTAATTAAACAACTAGAATTAAAACGATAATCAAACGATAACCATGCAATTGCAATTCAATTAATTAGTCTATCCCTTCTTACAATCCTAGATCCCCTTTCAACCCTAGATAAGAATTTAGCTACTCATAACGATATTAATAACAATGATAATAAATAAAGTAAACATGATTAACAATAATGAAAGGATTAACAAGAATAATTAAAGAAGTAGAAAGTAACTAATTGAATAACAAAGAAAGATTAAAGAATACCGATTACAAGCTTGAACTAAAGAAAATAGTCTTGATGAATCAATCAAGTAGCAAAGCAAACAAAAGTTGATTTTCTAACATTAAAGCGTACCTAATTATGAAAGACGAGTTTTCCTTTTATAATAAAATCTAATTAACTAGGTTAAACTAATTTAGGAAATCTGAAAGCCGTCAAATACTAGGCTGCTCGATCGAGCAAAGGTCAATCTGCTCGATCGAACATGACATCAGCACGACTCGATCGAGTAAAGTGATGTTGCTCGATCGAGCATCCTTCATTTGGCTCGTTTCTTGGTTTTTCTTCATTTCTTCTCCACCGCTCTCGATTCCTTTGCCTAACCATCTACGGTCTGACTCCGCCATGCTCCATACTAACTCAAAAAGCTCCAAATGCATCCAATCTGCATTAAAACATAATAGAAACGGCAGAATCAATATTCTAGCTAAAATAGCATAGAAACAAGCAAGGAAAGACGATAAATCGAGTGTAATGTATCTAAGGGAAGCATAAAATATGTAAATAAATAGTGATCATCAAGGTCCTTGGTTCATACCCCTTGAACCGCCTCGCGTTGCCATATTCGTCAAAATGTAAACTTCCATTGATATGGTGGCTATACTTTGACTTTTTCCTTGTCCAAGCATTAGTCAAATTGAAGGCTCTGTAGATACCTCAGTTCTACACCTTCCGCCAAACACCTAGTAATGATTGGGCCGCATGTTTGGTAGGCGAAACAATTTATGACAATTCGTAAGTTTATCGTTAAGTGATAGCTTAAATACTTGTGTCTACCCCTTGGTTGTCATCTACGCGCCGGTACGGTCGTTTTGATAGTCATTAGAGTTCATTTGGAGTCTGGGTCGAAAATCACTTCGTTTTCTATAAACCGTTTTATAATTCCAAGTCGGAAAACACGGAATATTCTGATATTTTATAATATATTTCAAATTCTATCTTTTTAATAAAATTATCTTGTATTATTTTTTAAAAGGCAATTATAGATCAACCACAATTCCGTATTAGAAGCGTGGAAATCTTTACCCCGTAGTAGGTAACCCTTGGGAAAATGACGCAGCACCACTTTGAAGGATCGCAGTCCTGCTGTGCCTCTTCCCCAATCTGTTCTTTCCGAAGTTTGAGTTGTTCTTGAACTCTTTCACGTTTTCTACTATAAAAGAATAGCTCCGTTCTCAGTTTTAAGGCACGCGAGTGTTGTGCCCCTTCTCTTCTCTCTTTGCATTCTAGATCTTGCTCTAAGCTATCGACATCTCCGTGCTTGATCAATCGACCACGTAAGCTCAGATCCTTTTGGGTACTTGTCACGTTTTGCATTGACCGACCAATTTGACCCACTACACAATCAATTAATTTAATCAATCAATTTTAGTCCTTTAACAAGGGCACTTTCTGCATACATTCGAGTCGAGCTATCGCTAAAACATAACTTAATCAATCTGGTTTCGTCAACATGTAAGTTTGAGGGTGTTAATCGCGTCTTTTTATTTGTATTTATTTTCATATTACTAATGTAAGATTCACGTCTTAAATACGTTCAAAACCGATTTCAAGTCAAAACCCTTTTCATAAAACCTTTTTAGTGGTAGTCAAACTTCAAGAAGAAATGGAGAAGCATCTGCGCCTCTTCGAAGAGTCGCGGCACCTGTTGTGCCTCTTCTAGAGGCTGCCTGCTTCTGCTCTTCTTCTTCTTCTTCCTCTGGTTCCTACGTCTTTTGTTTTCCTTTTCTTATTTTATCCTTTTTTTATTTAATCTTTTATAATTGTTTTTGTCTTGTCTTAGATCCCTAATAATCAAATATTAGCGGGTTTTTTTCTTTGAATCAAATCCGGGTTTTAGAGGTTTGAATTGTTCATATCAAATCTCTGGATTTACTGCTGATATAAATTGTAGTAATTAATATGTTAAATTACTTTCACTAGAGTCATACATTGATAGTTCATCGTAAATATACCAATGAACATTAACTGATTGCTATTCTGGCTTCACAGCCAAAACCCAACTCGAGAACAGACGAAACAGGTGATGCGCCTCTTCTAGAGGACGCACCTGCTGCTGCGCCTGCTCTGGGCTGGTTTCTGTCTCTGAACTTCCATTATCGTTTCGACGTAGCTTTAATTATATATTTAATCAACTATTAACTCTAATATCACTGTTAATCCGTCTTTTAGTTTTCTTTTCTTTTCGATCCTTTTCTTCAAACCTCTGTTTTGATTTATTTCTGACGTAGATTCCGTAATCCATTGTAATCTTATTGTAATCGTTGTAATTCTCTGATTTTACCTTGCCTTTCGTATATAATAAATTCTTAAATCCTAATTCGACATAATTAAGTGCTAAATTACATGTTCACCGACATATTCTAATTCACATGCTAGGATTAAAATGTTGGATGTTTCATTGCATGCATATAATCGATAACATATCAAATACGAACGTTTTCCCTAATCATTAGTAAAGGCCGCTATCGAGGTAGGTGTTCGATTAAAGAGCTTTCTAATACGTACCCTCACCCCTTACTCCAAATCTCTGTGAAAATCCATGTTCATTGGCATCCACGAGAGTCATTGTAGACATAGAATGCTAAGGGTAACGAGTTCTTAGTGTTCATGTCCTTACTTTGTGTCCTGACATGGCATAAAGTATTCGAACGGTTCCAATTTCCCATAAACATTGGTGGCGACTCCACAAATGCATATCACTACGCTTTTTCATGTCCGTGTTTCCGCCGTGTACCACACCATCGTAGACACCACCAGATCTCTGGCGTTGACGCTCCCATAAAACACCATCACCAACGACCACCACCTACATTTCAATAACAAATTTAATTTGCCTTCTAACTAGTATTGTTTGTGCAAATGGCAACCATTACAAATATTTTTACTGAATTTATTCCAATTACTAGGCTTAACCTTAACTTCTACTAACCCAAATAGACCCAAATTATTATTATTATCAAAGAACTAATTTATGTCCTTTTGTTTATTCAGGCAATTAAGTCCTCAAATGTTTAATAAACCTTTGTAAACCATGGTCCAACAATTCTCTTTATTCCAACCCCAGAACCCTCTTTCAGTTGAGTTTTCGTTTGAGTAGCCATATTTAAAGCATAAAAAAAGATAGTACCTCTAATCACATAGGACGGCCCATCTTGACTCACGATTCAAGTTAAGATACCAGCGTACGGTTGGTTTGTAGTTATACCTGCCCTATGTCCCGCATGAGTAGCCTCAACCATAGAAGCTTTACCTTTATCCAACACCATAGGCTTAACAACTTTTTCTATGTCTTTAATCTGCCACACTTTTCTTTCAGTGACCGACTCCTTCTTCTTCCTAACTACAATTCTTCTTAATGTGTCCAATCCTTAAGCATTAAGCACATTTATTAGGGATCCAATCACACTCTACTTTGATGTGATGTTCTTTGCCTTTATGATCATTAAAATGAATAAGGCTAGCGAACCCTGCCCCATTTGGACATCCACCATCATACGAGCATAACCCAGAAAAGGTTTTTGTCGAGTGGCTTCATCACAGTTCACAAACTTCGAAATAATATAAACCCATTAATTTTTGATAGACACTTGTTAAGAACAAACAACCATATAACATAACGACTTACCTTTTCTTATTAATCTCAAACGTATATATAGGAATACAATAATACGGAAGTAAAATAACCTAGGCCCATTAGATACATATATACTGACGGGCCTTATTAGCCCCCCTCAAGTTGTAGCATAGGGATTGTAGATGCCCAACTTGCTGATTAACGATACAAACTGCGAGACGCCCAATGCCTTGGTACAGACATCGGCTAACTGGTCATGTGTATGGACATAAGACGGTGCAATAAGTCCATCTTGAATAACATCACAGACGAAATGGCAGTCAATTTCAATGTGCTTCGTACGTTCGTGGAACACCGGATTCTTGGCAATATGCACGCAGACTGACTATCACACGAAATAGCAACAACAGCGGAAAAGAACACACCCAGATCACACAAGAGACCCTTTAACCATTTAATCTCGCAAGTAATTGCAGCTAACGAACGGTACTCAGCTTCAGCTGACGAACGTGACACAGTCGGCTGTTTTTTAGTCTTCCATGACACAATAGTGGACCCAAGAAACACAACCCATCCTGTAAGAGAACGACGTGTGGTCGAGCATGCAGCCCAGTCAGAATCACACCACCCGTTGAGGCATAAATCGGTGTCAGCCCGAAGCAGGATTCCCTGGCCAGGTGTGCCCTTTAATTAACGAACAACTCAGAGGGCAGCCTCCCAATGATCGATGCGAGGAGCAGCGAGGAATTGCAAAAGCACATGAACAACATACGTCAAATCCGGACGGGTAACAGACAAGTAAACCAACCGTCCGACCAGACGGCGAAATGCTCCTGGGTCGCCAAATAAAGGGCTGGTGGAGGACCCTAAGCGATGATTTTGTTCGATAGGAGTCGCACACGGTTTACTACCTAGGTGCCCACTCTCACAGACTACATCTAAAGCATACTTGCGCTGACATAGAAAAATCCCGTCGGCATTCCGAGTGACTTCAATGCCCAAAAAATATTTCAAAACACCCAAATCTTTCATGTGGAAGCACGAGTTGAGATATTTCTTAAATTTAACAATTGCATCCATATTATTACCCGAGACAATTAAATCATCAACGTAAATAAGCACATTGATACAAGTGGCATCACGAACAAGAGTAAACAAGGAATAGTCGGAATAGCTTTGCTTGAACCCATATTCTTTCAATGCTGTACCCAATTTAGCAAACCAACAACGAGGGGCCTGCTTTAGACCATATAAAGATTTACGAAGCCGACATACCTGTCCAGGGTTGGACGAATGAAACCCGGGAGGTAATCGCATATACACCTCCTCGTCAAGGTCGCCATGGAGAAAGGCATTATGCACATCCATTTGATGAAGTATCCAATTTCGGGCAGCCGCGACAGCAAGGAACATACGTACAGTACTCATTTTCGTTACTGGGGCAAAAGTCTCATCGTAGTCAACCCCTTCCGTCTGATGGTTTCCAAAGACAACTAGTCGTGCTTTCAATCGCTCAATTGTCGAGTCGTATTTGTATTTAATTTTGTACAACCACTTGCTACCAAGTGCTTTCTTTCCCGGAGGAAGCGGTACCAATTCCCATGTTTCATTTTTCACCAGCGCATTTATTTCATCCGTCATGGCCTTACGCCATCCCTCATTAAGCACTGCCTCCTTAAATGTTTGTGGTTCTTTATGTTCCGTAATAGACGTCATGAAAGCACGGTGCGCAACAGAAAATTTATCACTAACAATGTAATTAACTAGAGGATACGGCATACCTGAGGACAGTGTGGATACGGTGACAGTGGAGGCGGTGGACGGACTACGAGGACCACGAGTAGTGCTACCAACAACATAGTTACGAAGAGAAGAGGACGGGAATTTTTTACGATGACCACGACCCATTTCCGCATCATCCGTGAGCTCAACCTCCTCGGTACCAGGGGGTTGTTCACCCGCTTCCAGGTCAGGGCATGCTGCTCATGCGGGCTGATGTGAGGTTCGTCAACGGATATAGGAACATACTCACTCGTGTCCGTGGTATCCCAGTTAACAACAAAGTCATCGAATTCACTAGCAGGGGACGTAGGTGGACGTTGTTTAAAAGGAAATTGTTCTTCGTAAAATGTAACATCTCGGGACACAAAACATTCATGCGAGTCCAAATCATACAAATACCAACCCTTTTTCCCAGACGGATAGCCCATAAACACACATTTTCTACTTCGGCTTGCGAATTTATCACGTTTGCTTTTCTGATTATGGGCATAACATAGGGACCCAAATACTCGTAGACGATCAAATGGAGGTGGCGACTGAAACAAAACTTCATACGGGGTGACGCCTCCAAGAAGTACAGACGGATTACGATCGATTAAGTGAGCAGCCGCGAGAGCACATTCACCCCAAAATTTAATGGGTAGGTCCGCCTGAAAGCGAAGGGCACGGGCGACATTTAGAATATGCTGATGCTTTCTCTCGACGCGGCCGTTTTGTTGAGGGGTCCCAACACATGAAGTATGAAAAATAATTCCCTGTTGATCAATGTACGATTTAAGACAGTTGAACTTTGTACCGTTGTCACTGCGAACAATCTTAATAACTGCAGAAAATTGTCGCTGAGCCATAGCGACGAAAAACACAAACCTGTCATACACGTCTGTTTTTGAAATCAACAAATATATCCATACCCCACGAGAAAAATCATCCACGAGAGTGAGGAAATATCGAGCACCATTGGTCGCTGGCGGGTCATATGGACCCCAAAGATCGCAATGTATAAGTTCAAACACACAACTACTTTTATTAGTACTTAACGGAAAACTGTTGCGAACATGTTTAGAGCGGTGACAAACCTCACATGGTTTAAGCACATTGTCTATACTAGTACGTAAAAAAGGAAGTAATTTAACAATTTTCCCGGAAGGATGACCCAAACTATTGTGCCACAAAACAGTAGACGAACTTGCAGCAACCGTCCTCGTGACTATGTTTAAATCTTACCTGAAGTAATATAATCCGTCCAACCTCTCACCCGTTCCAATCACCGTTCTCGTATGACGGTCCTGTATACGACAAATATAAGCATTAGTGAAAATCTCACAATCAAGGGAGTCGATTAGTTGCGATGCCGATATCAAATTACATTGTAATTTAGGAACATAAAGAACAGGAAACAAAGTGAGGGTAGTAGTGATCTGAACACGCCAAATATGCGTAGCACTGATGTGCGTTCCATCAGGCAGCCCCACAACACGACACGACACCTGTTGCATATTAGTTACAAGAGCGGAATTTCCCGTCACATGATGGGAGCATCCCGTATCAATGAGCCACTGACCGGAAAAATTATGGGTTGGCGTCCCATACACTGTCACGCCATCTACATGAGCACCATTTACGACAGCGGCATGGACTACTCTGCTAGAACTGGGTTCAACCGTGTTTACTTCCGTACGCCCTACAGCCTGTCGATTGCCATCACGCCTAAACCCTCCTCGACCAAAACTCCCCCCACGACCTGCACTAGCCTTATACGGCTTTTTGATCCCTCTTAACTCATACCACCAATCAGGTAACTCATCAAGCAGGTTTAAACACATACTACGATCATGACCACGACGTTTGCAATGGCTACAATGTAAATTCTGCCTTTCAGTACGAGACATTTGAGAGGGGTGTCGAGGCAGGGACGAGGGAACACTAGACAGGGGCTGAACAGCAAAGGACGAGACGCCCGTGGCTGGAGGAGGGGTGCGATTAATATTGCGAACACGCTCATCTTGGGAGATGAGATTAAAGGCACGATGCAGGGTAGGCAGAGGGGTTTGGGATAGTAAGACAGACCGCAACGAACCATACAAAGGAGTCGACAAACCCATTAAAAATTTATGAAGCCGGTCTGACTCACGCCTGTCACTATGTTGTCCAACCTTATTATCGCATTTAAAGGTAATGAGATGTTCAAACTAGGGCCTAGGCCCATTAGATACATATATACTGACGGGACTTGTTAATACTCGAACCTCCTAGAACTTAAGTTCCAATCTAGATAGATTAATCTAGATAGGAACAACCTGGAAACCACGTTTGGTTAATTCCATATCAGGACTCCATTCATGGATTATAACAAGGTTTTTTTTTATCAATTATAAAATGCGATTTTTGAACCGTCTCCTTCATTTTCTAAACATATTCAAACCTATCAATGAAAATTCCATTTGACATCAATGAAACCTTGTCAAGGTTATAATCCTTCCATGTTCTCTTCAGGTAACCAGATACAACATTCCAGGGAGGGTTGTCCCGCAAAATATTACCATAAAGCGCTGACGACCAAAAAATAATTTTCGATAAGACGCCATCAGCAGAGAGCTGTAAGGAAGTCTTACCAGGCTTGATTGGGGCGGCATGGATAATAGGAGAATTGGCTTCGTTCTTCTAATAACCTCAGTCCATTACCCAATAAAACCCTTCACAAGATCCTCCTCCTCATGGATAGGAAAATCCAAAGGATGCACCACATGTTGCTCCTCATCCTCGGATGCTTCCTCAACCAGGGGTTCCTCCTCCAGTGATTTAAGAACCTCAAATCGAAGCTTCGATGTCGATCCTGCAGTTTTTGATCTATTATTGTTATTATTATGTTTTTTGTTTTTCCTTGCTCTAGTAATATTTTAAAACTAAATCTTGTATTATACGGACTTATTTTGGTCTGAACTTAAGACGGGGTTTTGTGCTCATTTGATTGTCAAATGTAACCACTATGGTTGAGCTTTTGTTACAGCTAATGATAACTTTTTTTTCAAAACGTGGTTACATTTAGCTGTAAACTGGGTACAAAACCCCATCTTATTGGTTCAGACCAAAAAAAAGTTCGTCTTAAAGGAGACGAACTCGTCTTTTAATAAGGTTTTCTAATTAGAATAAAAGGGGGTTTCTCACTCTAGGTTCTCTCTCATCATTCAACTAAGCTTTTTTGGGAGACTTTATTTTTTTAATAGTCTACTTTTGGAAAGTTACCATTTTATGTAAGTTTTTTTATCACCGCTTTCTCATGCGTGAAAACTCTTTGAATAATAAGCTGGATTTGGATTTGAATAACTTATGAGATAAGTTGTTAGTTGTGAGGTGCATATTTTAGACTAAGACTTTGCATTGCAAGGAAATTCGCAGTCTTATTATATTTGAGTAGCTTAGTAAAGTAGCTTAGGAGACAATACGGTTATGCTGAATTTTTCAATCTAGTTTTGTTTTACGGTACTTTAGCTTTATCCAGGTGAAAATCTTTACAAAGATACTAAACGAAATTCCATAAACATTACTATGGTGTCATCTATATCCTTTGTTTTGAATATCAGTTTCTTTAAAAATGTGATTTATACTTCGTTTATATTTTGAATATATATTGTTTATAAAAGGGATTTGAGTTTTGAGTTAAGTTTTTATATATTATTGCTTATTTTCTGTTCACTTGATGTAATATGGGTGGAAGATCGTTTGAGTTATTCCCTAGCCATTCTTCATGTTATGTTTATAAAATGATAGGTAATTGTGGATGAGATTTGAGTGTGAACAAGCGAGTAGTCTGGTTGGACTCTATTTGTTTACATTTTAGCTATCTATTGTAATTTATAGATCCGTGCCTTGAGGAGTTTCTATTTTAAGTCCTTTTCTAAAAGTGGCAAGTCGTAATAGTTATAATATTTAGCAGTTGCTATTCTTGAGACATACCATTTTGGAAATGTTTTCCCGAGGATTATCTATTATTAATCCGAGTTTTTATATTCACATAGCTTTTCGATTTGTATTATAGCTCATTCAACAGTGTTTAAGCCACTATTTTGCGCTAGAACTTATTGGGGATTGCACCATTTAGACACGCCTGTAAAAAAATGTTGGACATATTACGATTAAAAATTTTTCAGTCCAAAATATGTGCAAGCTTGATAACTAAATATCCTGTATAGATTTGATAGCCAAAGTTTTGATTTTTTTGTAATAAAAAAAATACTGTTCCTAGTAACACCCGCAAATGTACCCTATTTGTATCTTAAAAATATTATACGGTTACTTTTCAGCGAAATTTAGTTTTAGTTTAGAATTTAATTTCCCGTGTTTATTTTAGAAAATCCGAGTTCGTTTTCGGACATTACGCGAGATTCTGAGTAAGTTACCTCTTAAGCCGTTTATGGGCTTTTCCATTACTTTTTCCACTTACTCCCTCATATACTCCCTCAAACCCTAACTCCCTCATTCATTTCCACTTACTCCTTCTTCCTCATCAAACCACCAAAACCTAAGTTTCCATTTGTGGATCAATCTCAAAATTATCACTACTCCTTCGTTGCTTGCTCAAATTCACAAAAGTTCATATTATTCTTTTCCTCTCATCGTCCTCTATCCTTATTGGTAATAAAATTACCGTCTTTCTCGCTTTTCAATTTTTCCGTCTTTCTCAAAGGTAAATTATATTCATCTTTTGTCGTCTTTGTTTAGGTGGAGACCTTCAAGATCCTGATAACGATTACTATCTAGTGGAGGAAGGCTTAGAAATCGTTTAAAGACGCATAAAGGTAACGGTGAAGGGTTACTCGATATCATTTACGTGTTTTAATGTGTTTTCTATGTTAGAAATCGTATTTAGAATAAGGTTAGTAATCATAGGAATTGTGTTGTTGATGATGGTTGTTGTTAATTGATAATTGATATGAAAATTGATAGTTTGTAATGATAAATGATGATTTTTGTATGTTGAACCTTAGTGAAAATTGGGATTTTCGTGTTTAAAAGAATGCGTGCCTGAGACAGGACGCTGGCAGCGTCGTGAGGACGCTGGCAGCGTTGCCTGGCGCTGGCAGCGTTTCATGTTGCCTGTTTTTTTTTCCCAAAGTTGACCCTTTAAATTCTAATCCCGCCTTGACTTTCCTTGACCCTTTGGACTTAGTCTTCTTGCATTGATGATTTTTTGGTAGGCCATTCCAATTATCGGGTTTGGCTATCGGGTCTCGGGTTTTGACTTTGACTTTTGTTGACTTCTGGGTTGACTCTATAAGTTGACTTTAAATATTAATGTTTCGAATATATGATAATCCCTTCGCTTCTATCGCATGTTTTGTGACGGTTTTTGATATGTCCCACTTTGAGTCGGTTTTACAAATGTTACGGTTTAAGCACTAATTTTCTATGTGCTTTGTATTCTCATTCCCTTGGCTACCTCCACGTTTGTAAGGCTGGAATTTTGGAACGGGGAGTTTATCCTTACTGCTTAATTGCATGTGTTAATGGGCATATGACGACGTTGTTGGGAGGCGAACGCTTTGCGTCGATCGACCCGGCCGTCAAATGTTGTATACTTGCGAGGTGGTGTCATTTGTATGTAGTGTATCGCTTGTTGTGAGGCTTGTGCTCTTTTCCGCCTCTTTCGTGAAGGTTGACCAATTTGGGGTGCTCGGCAACTTTGTATGACCGAGTCTTGGATGCGAAATGTTATCGCATGTCGAATCGGAAAATGTGATTTCGAGAGTCTGGCCAGATTTAGACTAGGACCGTATTATGATCGTCGTTCTACCGGGAAGAAATTAGTCTACATATACGAAATGAATTGAATCGTGTATCTGTTCAGGAAATATGTCTTATCCCGTGGATGCCTTTTAATCATACTTGCCATGTACACGGTGCTAGTGCGGGTCATTTACCGTGAGAGATGTCGTCAACGTATTGTACGTTTGGTTGGATGATTATTTGATTGATTATTTGTGATCGACGGATGACTTGGCATGGTTTGTTTGTCGAGTCTCAATCTTATCAAACTTATGCCGCTAACGGTGAGATGCAAGCCCTAGTGAGTGTATGGTTACCTAAGAGTGTCTTCCCCAAGTCTATTTATAATCTGATGGGTACAGTTCATATGTCAAGTTCTATCTTTTCAAGTGTATGCCACTAACGGTGAGATGTAAGCCCTAGTGAGTGTACAGTTGCCTAAGGGTGTCTTCGCCGAGTCTTTCTATAATATGATGGTTACGACTTTGTACTTCATGTATCGATATTCTTATATATTGAATTGCCTATTTATCCTTCTCGTATTTCACAAGTATATCTATATATGCATGCTTCTACTTTTGTAATTCCGTTTATGTACGTTTAATGTGATATGGCTGGGAGAACCCGGAGTTACTACCCACTGACTGTGGCGTTCATGTTTTTCATGGATGAACAGATTGCTTGATTGGATGGCTTTTTGCTTGTGGTATTTTGGGTTCGGGTGTGTGCTAGCGGGCGTTGGCCTGGATGAATCACCTCTAGACGTTGTTTAGCTAGTTTGCTAATAACTTTGACGTTTTATACATTTTGAGTGACTACGTTTCTTTGTAGTATATTTTATATTTCAGTTTGTAATTATTGACATTCCTTGTACCTTTCTAATTGCATGTGAAAAGTTTTAAAAACACCGTATTTTCCGCTATATTAATCACATGTTTGTATGTTTTATTTTCGCATTCGCGAGGATTGTCACAGTTGGTATCAGAGCTTTAAACGCTCCTGGCGCACACACGTGAACCCTAAACTTAAACTACTTGACCTTGAAATAATAAATGAGAGATGGGTAGATATTAAGGACTTTACTTGGTAGTCTTGGGTGTACTTGGTGTATGTTAGGTTCTAACTTGTTTGTTGATTGTGTTGACTGATGTTATGTTTATTTATATCTACCGTCTTAAGGTGGATCATGTGTTACCTAGAAG
Source organism: Heliosperma pusillum (assembly GCA_022085475.1). Taxonomy (NCBI): domain Eukaryota; kingdom Viridiplantae; phylum Streptophyta; class Magnoliopsida; order Caryophyllales; family Caryophyllaceae; genus Heliosperma; species Heliosperma pusillum. The sequence continues at coordinate 11,812 of JAIUZE010075140.1, read as the reverse complement.
AAGTATCCTCTACCGAAGATTGAAGATTGACAAGCCTAATTGAAGTGTATTTCTTCCTCATCGATGTTTTCACTCATCCTTAATGAATTATGCTCTCTTCCTTCTATCTAAGTGCTTCTTAGCTTCATCATCTAACTTCTTTTCCCCTTGGAAATTACTCTTGTTACTTTCCTCCTCCTTATCAATTTGTACCCTCAACTTCCTTATGTGACCTTTTGTGGACACCATACCCTTTTGTTTGTGGCATATTGTACTTGGTCGGAAGAATTTTAGACTTGGTGGAATGTTAGTGTTGATTATTGGGATTTGAGAAAAATTGTGTAGACTTAAGTTCTCCCCTAGTGGTGAGAGTTGGTATCCTTGAGGAAAGTGTGGTAAGGTATGTTTAATGATTTTAATGTATAAATGCTTTCCATGACTTGTGTGTAAATAGTTCATGATATTTGATGGTGTAAGGTCGAATGAGTTGGCTATGACTTCTTAACTCATTAGTAATTTAGTCTTTTGGACTTAGAAGTTTAGTATTGTTTTGAAGACCATGCTTATGATATGTCTAATTAATGTAAATAAGAAGTTTTGAATGATATCTTGAGGTGCGAAATACTTTTGAGGTTAAGTGACGTCTTGTGGTTTCCTATTGTGTGTTTGTGAGTATAGGCTTGGTGGAAAAGCATTTTGCTATAGTTCTTGGATTTAAAGATATGATCTTATCTTATGGTATCGGAGACTCGTTTGAAGTAGTAATGTTTCGTTTTAAGTTGAACCATATTACTTGAGGATTATAGATATGAGCGAGATTCGATGATGTGAGCTATGATGGAAATACCTTGGGACGTTAATGATGATGTTTGACTTGATGTTGTACTTTGTTAAAAATGAACTCGTAGGCTATATGAGTTGAAAATGACCGAGTATAAGGGAGTATTTTTTAGTCCTTCAGTTAACGAAACCTTTGAGGTTGTGTTGAATATTTGAGCTAAACAAATGTTACTATGCTTGAGTTGAAAATCCGCATTTGGGAATCGGTGTGATATGAAAGGATGGATGAATTGGGTTGTAGTCGATTTAACGAATCCAGGTGTACCTTACTTTGATGATTTGTGGTACCATGGTCCCTTGTTTGACCTTTATTGTCGGGATGACTTGCTTTGCTACCACCCTAAGTTTGAAACGAGAGATTTTGTGGATTAAACCTTAAACCTTTACTCGTGCCATTGTCCCTTTTCATTTCCATTCTTGAATGTTTTTGTCAAGATTGATCTGTAAGAAATCGCATGCTCGTATCTTCTTTCTTACTCGGATATCTTCATAACTCTACTATCTGCTTTGTCTCTTCCTTGACCTCGTTATTTTCAGCGCTCCTCTCTTGTAATCTCGTGCCTTATTTATTCTCGTGTTCTCCTTGACAGTCCTTATCGTTTCCTATATCGTTGCTCCTTCATCTTTTCTCTAGTGGATTGGATATTCCGTTTGTAAGGCTCAGAGAATAAGCGTGATGTAATTTGGGATTCTTTAGCTAGAATATGTGTCCTTGGATTGAGCAAATTTCATGTTGTATTTCATCATGGGAAATAGGACTTAAGCTCTAGGATGAATCCTAATAGTGATAATGTGTCCTCTCTTAGTGGTATTGTAGTCCTATTTTGAGAATTGAGTTGATCATGATAATAGTTCGTTGTTGTTGGGTATTATAACGGTTGCTTGGTATGTAATCTGGGAATTGGATGTCTCTAATTGGTGGATTCTAAAAGACCCTTTGCTTTAGGGTAATTAAGCCGGTGCCCAAGGTTTGAGGAGTATTGTCGTAAATGAAAATTGATTCATATTGAGTTTTAGATGAACTAGATGATTTGAATGGTTGTCTGATTGCCAAGTAATTGGCCATTTGTGGTTTGGAATTAGTAATTTTCTTTTATTCTTAAGGAATCATAGTTTGAGATTGAGAAATGTTCATTGCAAGCTTTTGATAGTGAGTGCTCAGTTGTTATGGATTATAGAGATAGAATGGTGAAGCCATTTATCTTGAGAATTAGTAACCATCATAGTTTGCTAATGTGACTATTTATATTTGAGGTTTCGAGGAATATTTTTATAAATGAAGATAGTTGCATCTCGAGTTATAGTTGAGCTAACTAATTTGATTAATGGTCGCATTGCCATGTGTTTGGCAGAATATTAGTGATTTGGGATTTGTGCCCGACCTTTCTAGAGGTATTGTGCTTTAACTTTTGAGGATTAGAAGTCCATCATAAATTTAGGATAATGAGTTTTGGAATAAATTGGATCAGAGGATTTTATGGTAAGGACCGTTCACTTTGTGGTTGTTAGTAGATATAGTCCCATAAGATGAGATTTCTTTGGTTAGTGGTCTCAGATAGAGTATGATGAATCTAAGGATTTTATAGAACGTTAAAGGACCTCTCCTGCAGATTACAATCTATGGACCCTAGTCGATGCTAATTGGATTTGAATAATTAGGTTAGCGGCTTGAAGCCTCGTGATTATGGAATATTTTTGTAGGAATTCTAATGATTGAAAATGTTGAGGATAGATTGCACCCTCTTGAGGACTAGATTACTCGTGAAGTTAGTAATGTCGAGTTGCGATCGACGTTTGAATTGTCATAGATGAAAGATAGGTTTGGAGTGTATCCCTCTCTTTTCCCTCAAATTAACCCTTGCTCGATCTGCTACTCTTCAATCCTTCCCCTTTTTAGTCCATTTTACTCGTTGATCGTACCTCATAGCATCGTGATTTGCGGACTTAAGGTTCGAGTCGCGCTATGTGCGTATAGTGTCTTGTTATTTTGAAATTATCCTTGAGAAAACTTCCAAATTTTCATACTGTATTTCCAAAAGGTTTCACCGAAGATTTAAAGATGAATTTTGTACCTCCTTTTTGGAGAAAATAGATTTCTTTCGCTTTTATATTTGGATTTTGCGTTTGGTTGGATGTTTGGACTTGTTATTGGAGACGTCTGGTGACTAGTCCCGCACTTACTAACGTTTGTTTTGATTCTCGATTTCACTATTTCGACAATGAATTGATTTTTGATAGCTAGAGTTCTCGTTCGCGACGGGCACTCTTGAGATCCGTAAGTAAAGTTTCACACTTATAAAAATTCTCCTTAAACCGTTTTCGAGAAGAACCTCGTTTCATAAATGTTTCCCTTGTAAAAGCTCTCTTGTTAATTTTTAAAACCGATTCTTGTCCTTGATACTTTTGTTTTCTACTCTCAAGTTTCGAGGACGAAACTTTTTAAAAGGTGGGGTGATTGTAACACCCGCAAATGTACCCTATTTGTATCTTAAAAATATTATACGGATACTTTTCAGCGAAATTTAGTTTTAGTTTAGAATTTAATTTCCCGTGTCTATTTTAGAAAATCCGAGTTCGTTTTCGGAATTTACGCGAGATTCCGAGTAAGTTACGTCTTAAGACGTTTATGGGCTTTTCCATGAATTTTTCCACTTACTCCCTCATATACTCCCTCAAACCCTAACTCCCTCATTCATTTTCACTTACTCCTTCTTCCTCATCAAACCTCCAAAACCTAAGTTTCCATTTGTGGATCAATCTCAAAATTGTCACTACTCCTTCGTTGCTTGCTCAAATTCACTAAAGTTCATCTTATTCTTTTTCTCTCATCGTCCTCTATCCTTATTGGTAATAAAATTACCGTCTTTCTCGCTTTTCAATTTATCCGTCCTTCTCAAAGTTAAATTATATTCATCTTTTGTCGTCTTTGTTTAGGTGGAGACCTTCAAGATTCTGATAAGGATTACTATCTAGTGGAGGAAGGCTTAGAAATCGTTTAAAGACGCATAAAGGTAACGGTGAAGGGTTACTCGATATCATTTACGTGTTTTAATGTGTTTTCTATGTTAGAAATCGTATTTAGAATAAGGTTAGTAATCATAGGAATTGTGTTGTTGATGATGGTTGTTGTTAGTTGATAATTGATATGAAAATTGATAGTTTGTAATGATAAATAATGATTTTTGTATGTTGAACCTTAGTGAAAATTGGGATTTTCGTGTTTAAAAGAATGCGTGCCTGAGACAGGACGCTGGCAGCGTCGTGAGGACGCTGGCAGCGTTTCATGCTGCCAGTTTTTTTTTCCCCAAGTTGACCCTTTGAATTCTAATCCCGCCTTGACTTTCCTTGACCCTTTGGACTTAGTCTTCTTGCATTGATGATTTGTTTGTAGGCCACTCCAATTATCGGGTTTGGGTCTCGGGTCTTGGGTTTTGACTTTGACTTTTGATGACTTCCGGGTTGACTCTATAAGTTGACTTTAAATATTAAAGTTATGAATATATGATAATCCCTTTGCTTGTATCGCATGTTTTGTGACGGTTATTGATATGTCCCACTTTGAGTCTGTTTTACAAATGTTACGGTTTGAGCACTAATTATCTATGTGCTTTGTACTCTCATTCCCTTGGCTACCTCCACGTTCGTAAGGCTGGAATGTCGGAACGGGGAGTGTATCTTTACTGCTTAATTGCATGTGTTAGTGGGCATATGACGACGTTGTTGGGAGGCGAACGCTTTGCGTTGATTGACCCGGCCGTCAAATGTTGTATACTTGCGAGGTAGTGTCATTTGCATGTAGCATACCGCTTGTTGCGAGGCTTGTGCTCTTTTCCGCCTCTTTCGTGAAGGTTGACCGAATTTGGGGTACTCGGCGTCTTTGTATGACCGAGTCTTGGATGTGAAATGTTATCGCATGTCGAATCGGAAAATGTGATTCCGAGAGTCTGGCCAGATTTAGACTAGGACCGTATTATGATCGTCGTTCTACCGGGAGAAAATTAGTCTACATATACGAAATGAATTGAATCGTGTATGCGTTCAGGGAATATGTCTTATCCCGTGGATGCCTTTTAATCATACTTGCCATGTACACGCTGCTAGTGCGGGTCATTTACCGTGAGAGATGTCGTCAACGTATTGTACGTTTGGTTGGATGATTATTTGATTGATTATTTTTGATCGTCGGATGACTTGGCATGGTTTGTTTGTCGAGTCTCAATCTTATCAAACTTATGCCGCTAACGGTGAGATGCAAGCCCTAGTGATTGTATGGTTGCCTAAGAGTGTCTTCCCCGAGTCTATTTATAATCTGATGCGACAGTTCATATGTCGAGTTCTATCTTATCAAGTGTATGCCACTAACGCTGAGATGTAAGCCCTAGTGAGTGTACAGTTGCCTAAGGGTTTCTTCCCCGTGTCTTTCTATAATATGCTGGTTACGACTTTGTACTTCATGTATCGATATTCTTATATATTGAATTGCCTATTTCTCCTTCTCGTATTTCACATGTATATCTATATATGCATGCTTCTATTTTTGTAATTCCGTTTATGTACGTTTAATGTGATATGGCTGGGAGAACCCGGAGTTACTCCCCACTGACTGTGGCGTTCATGTTTTTCATGGATGAATAGGTTGCTTGATTGGATGGCTTTTTGCTTGTGGTATTTTGGGTTCGGGTGTGAGCTAGCGGGTGTTGGCCTGGATGAATCACCTCTAGACGTTGTTTAGCTAGTTTGCTAATAACTTTGACGTTTGATACATTTTGAGAGACTACGTCTCTTTGTAGTATATTTTATATTTCGGTTTGTAATTATTGACATTCCTCGTACCTTTCTAATTGCATGTGAAAAGTTTTAAAAATACCGTATTTTCCGCTATATTAATCACATGTTTGTATGTTTTATTTCCGCATTCGCGAGGGTTGTCACATTCCTTATATAAAAAAGAGCTTGATCATTGATGCGTGTATTTTATATAGACTTTCTAGTCCATTTATTACACGCATTTCTATGTCATTTAGGTGATATTATATCACCATATGCCCCTATTTGGCTACTTTGTACTTTTGTTACTATATTTTAGGTACAAGCTGCATAGTAGCAGAAACCGAGCCGAAACAGTCCATTTTGCATGCATTTAGGAGAATGGAAGAAACGGAACAAAAGCTCTTGCATGGGAAAGCGTGAAACCGCTCGCAATCAAGTCCAAAGCCATGTCCAACACTGCACGATAGGCCAAAAGACCTCGATCGATTATATATTTGGTCGATCGAGGAGCGTTGAAGAGAAAAGACCTCGATCGAGCTGTCATGTGCTCGATCGAGTAAGTAGCTGCTGAAAAGTTGCTCGATCGAGTAGAATTGTTACTCGATCGAGTGATTTCCTCCAATAAAGTCCTCGATCGAGTGGAATTTTCCCTCGATCGAGTAGAATCTATCATGGGCCTTAAGTCCATAGCTTAGTTAGGGTTTAAGAGTCGTGTTTTGCATTATATAAACTCTTATTTATGTCATTAGTTGGGATTATTCAGATTCAGAATCATTAGGATTCTGAACCCTTAGGGTTCGGAATCATTAGCTTTAATCTTCCTTTAGTTTTCTAAACTTTATCTTTGGTTTGCATTCGGGTTTATCGACGTAGGATTTGTTCTTTACGCCGGATTTGCTAAGATTGTAAACTCCTTTCTTCTTTTCTCTCTTTTTTAATCTTAGTCTTAATTACTGTTTCTCTTTCTTAATTACTGCCGCGTTATTGTTCATGCTTGTTAATTACGGTTTTATTATGTCTTATGTCATATGTTTAATCGTCTTAGTTAGCATCGTTCATAACATGAGTAGCTAATTCTCTTGTATGTTGGGATGAGGGAAACTGTAGTAAAGGCATGTTAGGATAGATTAGTTTAGCTAGTCGTGAGAATCGATCTTTGCAATTTAATTGAGGTTTAGTCGAATGAGTGCACACAGGAGACTAGGCTAGGTAGTTAACCCCGACCTGGATCGAGAGATTGGAAGGGAAGGCTTGCTTAGAATTGATAGGTGACTCCTAAGAGGACGAGAGTTAATTAGGAAAATCCCTAGGGCGGTTTGAGACCGAGAGGAGAAAACCATTGCTCTTCTCATTAAAAGATTGACTGACTTAGTTGACCTGTAGATGCCGATACTTCAGTAGACCGAATCCTAGCATATTCTTTCTCTATCTTTATTTCTCTTCCTTTAATCTTTTTAGTTTAGTATAAACCTTTTCAAACCCCCATAGATTGTTACTGGCAGAATTAGATTTCAGTTAATTAGTTTCCTCCCTGTGGAGATCGACCCTACTTCCGCTATCTTCTTAGTTAGTTGACTTAGGTTTTATTTTTTGTGTATAACGACCACATCAATCATTTTGCATAAAACGTATATATGAAAACATTTTAAGTAAAATCTCAAATTTATTAATTTTTTTTTTCAAATCTTAGTCTATTTCATACCAAAAAAAAAAATCTTACCAAATCATGTAAGATTTCATGTAAGTTTTAAAAATAAAAATATCTTTCTTAAACAAAAAAATATACGGGAAAACGGCAGACTATGAGTATAAATAAACAGTCTTTCATTTTTATTTTCTTGTACCACCACACTCATACTTCTTGATTAATAAGTTAGCCAATAATAACATCAAATTCAGTATTGGATCAAAGAGAGTTATTTTATTTATTTTTATTTTGGTTGTTCTTACTGCTTTTGAACTTAGAGCAACCGAGGGTCAGCAAAATCATGAAGACGTGGATGAAATTGGGATCCAGAAGATCAATTCCAATATAAATAGCCAAGCTAGATTAAAAAGTGATGGGTTTATAGGAAGAAGATACAAATTTGCAGAAGGGCCGTCTAAGAAAGGACCAGGCGGCGGTGTCAAAAAATAAATCTACTTGTCTATCTACTTGTCTATAAAGCAGAAACATTAAGAGTTTCTGATTGACTGTTGAGATTTAGGGAGAAAAAGTTACAGCGGGCCCCACATACAAAGAAAAATATTAATTACTCTCTCTCTCTTCACTCTGGCAAATTTCGATTCCCTTATTTACATATTTAGATTAGATTATTTACATAACTTATATGATTTACATAATTTATATAATATATGATTTTATGATACTATATAGTAGAATTGGTCGTTTATATGAAAAATATTTTCATGAAATACTAAAGTCCAAATAATACAATTTGAAATTACAGTATTCTAGCAACAACAAAGTTTATGAAAACCTAATTATAAAAAAAATTAAAATGAAAAATAAAAATTATTCTAATAACAATATTTCTGCAAAACAAAGTTCAAAGAACAATAACAATGTTTAATACAATTAAACTGTTCCTGCAAAACAAAGACCAAATAATACAATTTAAAAAATAAGGGATATTCTACTTTGTATCCCTACGTTTTTCATTTTTCTACGTTGTACCCCTTTCTTTTTTATAATCTATGGTGTGCCCCTAAACTTCTTACTTATTTCTCCATAATGACCTCTTTCAACATTAACTTTATCGCTTTCAAATAATCATATTTCAACTTTAATTCAACCTCATTAATGTCTTATTATCATCTTTTATAAGTTGCATCACAAAAGCAGTTATAAGAAGTAAAAACTACTATTAAAAACCTTCGTTATGAAGCATGAAATGATAATGGAGATTTCGTGAACAGTTTGTTAGATTCGTATACTATTTGGTGATTCAATAGGTTAGTCGGCGATATAATATGTAATTGAGTAGGTTGTCGAGTAAGTGGAACGCTAAAGAGACACTTTAATAGCGTAATTAAGAAACTATCTTAGCAAAGACGATCAGTACGATCATTGTATAGACTAATGTATAAAGTTCAGGGGTATATCATAGATTTTCTAAAATGTAAGGGTACATCATAGAAAACCAAAAACCTCGGGGGTACACCATAGAATTTCCCAAATAATAAATAATAATAATAATAATAATAATAATAATAATAATAATAATAATAATAATAATAATAATAATAATAATAATAATAATAATAATAATAATAATAATAATAATAATAATAATAATAATAATAATAATAATAATAATAATAATAATCATAATAATAATAATAATAATAATAATAATAATAATAATAATAATAATAATAATAATTATAATAATAATAATAATAATAATAATAATAATAATAATAATAATAATAATAATTAGGGTTAGAGAGAGTAGAGAGGCGAGAGACGGATTAGGATTCCTGTTGCTGCTGCGGCTGCTCTGCCGCCCCTCCGACTTCCCCTCCGACCACCGCCCTCACCCACGCCATCCAGACCTCACGTCGCTGGCTGTGGTGGGTTGTTGGTGGGTCGTTTTGTTTTGAGGGGAAGGATAGTGATAGGCGTTAGGTGTTGGATTGCCGTTGTGTTGCTGTTAGTGTCGCCGTCATTGCGACCTGACTCTCGTCGGCGGTTGTTGGTGGCCGCTGATTCATCTCCCGGCGCCTCTTTCTTTCTTTCTTAGGGTTTGTGTTATCTCTCGCCGTGTCTGTTGGTTACGGGTCTCGGCACCTCTTGGCCGTTGACAGTAGCCGCCAGTCTCTCTCCCGTCCGCCGTCTACGGCCTAGCCATAAACACCGCTAGTGTCGGCTGTGGTGAGGCTATTTTTGTGTTTCGTCGCGTCGGCGTCAGTTGTTGTGTTGGTGGTCTTGCCGTGTTGCTGGCTGTGGTGGGTATTGCTACGGTGGCGGGTTACGGGTCGGCGTGGGGTGTGGGTCACGGTGGCCTGCGGGTGGTGGCTTGTGTTGGCCGTAGCCTTGCATGGGATTAGTGGTGTGTGTTTGTCTGATGGCCGTAGCCTTGCATGGGATTAGAGTTTCCTTTTCTTTTTTTTATTATTAGGTATTATTTTCCTTTTCTTTATCATGCCTGTTTTAGTACGATTTCCTTGTCCTTTTTCTGGTATTCATGGGTGTCCGAATGGAGGTGGTAGGGGCCTTACTAAGGCCGCATGGCGAAAGCATTTTCAGGATCGACATTGTATTGACGGTGCTATGGGTCTTACCCGTCAAACTCTTACTGATAGTCTGACGGTTTTCTCTAATGCCGAGATTACTTTAAAGCGGATGGGGCTTTGGTTGTGTGGGGAGTGCTTTAAAGCCCATCCGTTTCGTTCTAGGTGTCGGCATGGTCGGGGTGACTTTGTTCCGCCTCCGGATTGTGGTGATGGCATCGTTAGTTTTTTTATTCATGGTATCCCTAGAACTCCGGCTCCGTCTCACTCGGTTCTTTCATCTGATGTTGGGGTTGAGCTTGTTCATTGGTCTGTATCGTCGCTCAACCGTTTATTTTCTTTGGGTCATCGCACCGTGAAATCTATTCCTCCTAAGTGCCGTCTTGGGTTTGCTCGGGTTCTGAAGGGGGTCTTGGATGAGGTGGCTGACTCTCCTGGTGATCTCTCCTGCTGGGTTCGTTTTCTTGTGTTGCCTATTTGTCTGCTTAAGACCTTCGCTCCTCGGAGTAATCTTGAGTGTAGGACGGCTGTTAGGCGACAGTGTCAGGAGGAGAGTATTACTAGGGCTATTCTTGCTTGGGGGGGTGCCTGGAGGGGGGTTGCAGCTTTTACAGGAGTGTTTGGCTGAGGTTCCTCCTTCGTTTTGTGTGGAGGAGGATCTGGATGTGAGTGAGCAAAACCTCCGCCAGTGTCGGCGGAAGATTTGTGATGGTCATTATACTGCTGCTGTTAGGGTGCTTTCTTCCTCCGGCGTCGCCCCATACACTGATGCCACTCTTGGTGCTTTGCGTGAGAAGCATCCTGTCGCCCCATCTCCTTCATTGCCTCCTTTGCCTGTGGATCATCATTCTCTTGTTGCCTCTTCGTCAGTGGTTTTGGATATGATTCGTGGTTTCCCGCGTGGCACTTCTTGCGGGAGGGATGGACTCCGTGCCCAACACCTTCTGGACTGTTTGAGTGGTGCTGCTGTGGCTGTCTCGGATGATTTGATCGCTTCTATTACTAGGGTGGTGAATCTTTTTCTGGAGGGCCGGTGCCCTGTAGCCCTTGGTGAGTACATTGCTAGTGCTCCGCTCACGCCGCTTGTTAAACCAGGCGGGGGTGTTCGCCCTATCGCTGTTGGCCCTGTCTGGAGACGTCTTGTCTCTAAGGCTGGTGCTTGTCTGGTTGGTCCTTCGTTGTCTGCTTATTTTGCTGGCCTTCAGTTTGGGGTTGGGGTGTCCGGTGGAGGAGAGGCTATCTTGCATGCCTTGAACCGGCTCATTGAGGCCCGTGGTGGTGATGTCGGGCTGTCTATGTTGCTAGTTGATTTCCAAAATGCTTTCAATCTTGTTGATCGTGTGACTATGCTACAGGAAGTTCGCCGTCGTTGTCCGGTTCTTTCCCGTTGGGTGGAGTTTTGTTACTCTAGCCCTGCCCGTCTTTATTATGGGGAGCATTGTTTGTGGTCTTGTCAGGGTGTCCAGCAGGGTGATCCTTTAGGGCCGTTGCTTTTCGCTTTGGTTTTGCCTCCCCTAGTGTGCAACATCCGGGATTCCTTTGATCTTACTTTGCAAGCGTGGTATTTGGATGATGGCACCATTGTTGGGGACACTTTAGAGGTGGGGAGAGTTTTGGATTTGATTATGGTGGATGGGCCTCGTTTCGGTCTCCATCTTAATGTGGCTAAGACTGAGATCTTTTGGCCTATTGAGGATCCTCGGAGTCGGCTACCCGGTGTTTTCCCCCCTTCTATTGCTCGGCCCTTGCGTGGTGTTTCTGTTTTGGGTGGGCCTGTCAGTACTTGTCCCATTTTTGGCAGTGAGCTTGTGGCGAAAAGAGTGACTAAGACCGTTGAGCTTATGGACTTAGTCGCAAGGATTGAGGACCCGCAATGTGAGTTGCTTCTGCTTCGGGCCTGTACTGGTATTTCTAAACTCTATTTTTCCCTCCGTACTTGCTCCCCGGAGGTCTTTGGGTCTGTCCATCTTCGTTTTGATGCAGCGCT
>JAIUZE010075139.1:216314-238830 GCA_022085475.1 Heliosperma pusillum | reverse complement strand
CGAGCTAAGAGTCGAAAGTATTTCCCTTGAGACCTATATTCGGTTCTTAGATTGTATATTATTATACACTCTTTTATTTCCGTATTTATACGGGAGATATGTCTCCCGTCTTGTAAAATTCTTATGTATAATATAAATTTTCTTTTGTAATGAACCTTTGTATTTATGACACCCTTCGTTATGTATTTAAATTATTTTTTTTTCTTTCCGCAAATTTGAGGGTGTCACAGTTTATGGTTAAGTCGGCTCAAGCACCAATCAATAAAAGAGGAGGAAAGAAAGATGGAGCGGCTGAGCCTTTATATCACGGAGGATCTAGATCTTTCTTGGATCTAGTTTTGAGTGTTAGTTTACATTTTAATCCACTTTTTCGTCAATTTGAAAATTATAACTTAAATTCTTTTTATTATTAAAATCTTCTTATACATGTCTTTGTTCTTTTAGAAGGGTAAGAAGAATAAAAGTAAAATACCCACGGCTCCGGAGCTCTTCCTCGACACCCATTCCCGACTCCAAGACGATAGACGATACTGGATTAAGTCGAAAGACAAGGAACTATATGCAAGTTTCAAACAATTTTTTATTTATACAATAAGTTCATTTTTGTGAATGTTTATCTTAATTTGTAGCTATGTTTAATCATAATGTTTATATTTTTTAGGATGCATTTTTGGGCGAGAAAGCAAAGCACCCCGAGAAGCCCGATAATGAGATTTGGTTCGACTTGGTTGAGGGTTTCAAAAAGGGATCTGTGTACGGAATTGGCTCGGCTAAGAATGTATTCTACCTAGCTCCAAGGGCAACGATGCCTTCTACCTCGAGACAAACTTACGAGCCGGGAGTCGTAAGTAAACTCCAAGCCCAAATAGATGAAGAAAGAAGAAGAAACGCCGAAAGGGACGAAGAAGTTCGGCAAACGAAAGAAAGGTTTAAAGCCATCGAAACCTTGTTCAACACATGCAACTAAGGTGCGAATTCGCTTCGGCGAGATCATGATGATGCCAATGGAGGTGGCGGTTTCAAGCCGAAATGGGTTTTCTTGGCTTTTGATTTTAGTTTAGAAACTTATTTTTAGAAACTTGTTATTTGTGATGTTTAAACTTGGATTTCTTAACCTTTTTCAAGATTTGTTAACTTGATTTGATTCTCATTTTATATATGAGAGTTTTGGTTTCTCATTGTGGTGTTGTAAATGTGTGAAACTGTTGTTGTTTGCTATTGTACATGCAGGGTATAGTAATAAAATGGCAGGATCAAAACAGAATTTTTTTTGCAAAAAAGCAGGGGTTTTGGCGACTGAAATGTTCGTATAGCAACTTTTTTCAGTCGCCAAAACAGAGTACCCATACCAATGGCTACTGACATGTTAATGGCCATGGCGACATATATTTGTCGCCAATTTGCCGACTGAAGGACCAAAGTAGTCGGCAAATTGTCGACTGAAGGCCCAGACAGTCACCAAATTGGCGACTGAAAGTGTCAATAGGATACTGATTTCAATCGCCAATTTGGCGACTACTTTTACAAACAATCGCCAAATTGGCGACTCATTTCAGTCGCCATTTTGTCCATTTGGCGACGCTTTTGTCAGTCGCCAAATTTGGCGACTTAAATCAGTTGCCCGAATTCTATTTGGCGACTACGGCCTGCGACTGGGCCTTGACGACTAATTTCAATCGCCAAATTCATTTTGACCACTAAATTTAGTCGCCAACTTCGGTCGCTTGAGAGTTGTTTTCTTGTAGTGGGTACCACTTACAGAATGGTAGCTGCCACTAGAACCAAAGAACCTGCTAGGGTCAATACCCATTGCTCCAAAAGAAGTGTAGCCATCATAGCCATCAGAATGGCTCCCTCCATAACTTCGTCCAAAATCTTGACTCCATAGTCGGAACCACATTAATATCGTCCAGGTGGGTATGCACCTGCATCATAAGTACGACCATACCCCCCTCCCCCATCGGCTACGAAAAATATGAAGGGTGAGGGCCCTCAGGTCTAATCACAGCCTGCCGAGCATATTGATCATAGATGCGGTGTAAGGCAAGCTGGGTATCTAACCGGAATTAGTCAACGGTCAAGGAAAGGTTGTGGAGCATGTCAAGAACATTGCCTGATTGATAGGTCATACTAGTAGAGGTTCGCGTCTCAGCGTGACGGGTCTGAGTCTAGACTAGGGTTTAGTCAGGGGTCTCTTCACCAACAGGGAGGTGAAAGGATGGTCTAGGAAAAATAGGCCCACCCTCCTGCCGCGGATAGCGAGGGCGAAGTAAAGGGATCTGGTCTGCCTCATCAGTCAGTCGAAGTGAATTGCGTCCCGAGATCCTCCAAACTATTTGGCCACTAGAAACACGAAACAAATAGAGCTGCAAGAAGTACTGATAATCTAGACGCGTGCCTGATTCACTAATAGAAAGTGGCAGGGATCGAAGGGTGGTGGTCGCTGGGTTAAATAGACAAAGATGCATAGTAATACGAGTAATAAGCCCACCCAAAACGATAATACTAACCTTAGCATTTGTGGACTTAGTCAACTAAATAGTAAAAAAGTAAGGGATGCACAAGTTCCAAGATTTGTTCCCATTAACATTTAGAAATCCCCCCTAAATTTCTACTTCACGTGTGCGAACTAGATGTGGCTCAGGTCGGCCCAAAAATGTCCACCGTATGAATCTTTGCCAGATTCTAGTGGCGGGGTGATGTTAAGCTGGTATGGCACGTGATCTCAACCAGTGACATGGTAAGTAGAAATGTAACTCCAAGTAATACCCGATTCATAATGACTAGGACTCTCAATCATCGAACCATCATGAGCAAGACTAAAGATTTGGCCAAATTCCTCTAAAGAAAGGTTAAAGCCCTCATTAAACAATCGAAAGCTACCATTCATCACATAACTTTCTTTTCTCTTACGATGAAATTCAAACGAACTCAAGAATTCTAGCGTAATTTGTGGTAAATTTTGAAATCCATTTTTAAGGGGTAGTTCATGCCTACACCTCTAATAAAAGTCTTATAGTGTTGTTAAAGACCCATATTTTGCAAAGAAGGACCATCTAGAAATTTTATCGGCCTCATACCTTTGCGGCGCAAGATTTGCTAATTGCTCCATTGCTTTTGTGAGCTAAATACTACATTCGGAAATGTAGGATAATGGCATGTATTTTCCGGAATATTTGCCACTTGCATTTCAACGTCGGTATCACGAACCCGACTTCCTTCCTCTTTTTCGGAAGTTTTATCCCTCTTTGACGGTGGTTCACACTCTTCTTAGGTGCCATTTATGAAAAATCAATTTTATAGCCTAGTTTAGTGAACAAAATGCATTCTAATCATTCCAAATTATTTTCTTTCTACTCCTAAGGAACTATAGTTTATTAGCAAACCAGCTAACATACCACAAATTCACTAAATTAAAAAACCTTAAATTGAGTTAGGGTTTGGAAAAATATGAAAAACTCCCTCGGCGCGGGCCTACCACGCTTCGCGCCCTAAGCAAATAATCATAAATCAAAGTAAAAAGCATAGATTACTTACTTGGAATGAGTTAGAAGCAAAGAGTGATAACTAATAATAAATTACAAGCTAGATTAGGTGAGTTTGGAGAGAAAATGAGAGAAACATGAGTGAGAAAGAAAGAACAAATCGCAAAATTTGAATGAAGAACAATAGAGCAATGACAGATTTCAGCCATATAGCGGAGCTGCTAGCTTGTTGCGTCCCTGATCGGGTTTAGAATGAAATAGCTGCTTGTATTTCTTTTTTTGTTACGTCCCATCTCGGGTTTAGCAAACACGACATGGTTCGTGACAAAATCTAAAAATCGTGTTCTTTCATCTAATTTCGCAACATGCGGTTAATTTCAAATGTTTTGACAAGAAATACTTTATTTCGACTAAAAATGAATTATTAAGAAACTAAAAGGGTCTAACTATTACATCCAAAAATTATCAAAACAAAATAAATAGTCCATAAAATTGTCTAAGAAATCATAAAAGTCACGGGTTGCCTCCTAAGAAGCGCATGTTATAATCATGATAGACTATGTTCATTTTTTCTAGCTCATTTTTGCTCCTTTTATTCCGAGCCTTTAGTTCCTTTGCCATGGTTTGCTTCCTCCATTATACCTTCTTTCCTCTTGTTCATTCCTTCAAAAAGACTTTAATCGATCGTAACTACGTTAGTTAATAAAAGTGGGATTGTAATAGGAGGAACCTTTGTCGGGTTTGGTAGCTCAAGTAACGGGGATTGGCATGCTTTAGAGGTGTTGTTTTTAATGCCTTTTTTGTAAAAGAGTTTAGAATCTCCCACCTCCAAAGTCATTGTTCCTTCTTAGACATTTATAATAGCTCCCGCGGAATCCAAGAGTGGCCTTCCCAAGATGATTGATGAGTCGGACCCTTCGGTTTCAAATAAGACATAGAAATCAACTGGGATAATTAAATTACCTACCTGAATGAGTACATAATCTATTATCCCTACCAGTTGCTTCGTAGAACCATCCGCCATAGGTAAAGTGGAGCTAGTATATCTCAAGCCTTTTGTGGGGGACTCTAGATACGGGTCAAATAACATGGCAATAATGCTAGCACTAAGATTACATAACGTACTCTGTAACACCCCACGTTCGTTGAAGAGGTCCATTGATAGGCTTAAATGACTAGTGCTTAAAGGGTTTGAAAGTACTACTCATATCTACAAAGTGCACTTTCTTTTCTGGTCATCCATGCAAAAGAACTCAAAAGTTAAGCGTGCTTGACTGAGAGTAGTCTGTGGATGGGTGACCTCCTGGGAAGGTTCCCGGGATGTGCATGAGTGAGGACAAAATGCGCTGGAAAGGACCCGTGTTGATCTGTGGGCCATGTACACAGCCTGGAGAGCAATCATGAGTGACCGATCCCGACCCAAGGTTTGGGCCGGGGTGTTACAAATGGTATCAGAGCAACCATGCGACCGTGTGGTGATGGAGGCAATTGTTATACGCTCCATTATGATCACCCACCTAGCGGGGGAGGATTCTGGGTTAGCGGTTATGCTCCCAGGCGCAACGAGGACGTTGCGTTCTTCAAGTGGGGGTGATTGTAACACCCCACGTTCGTTGAAGAGGTCCATTGATAGGCTTAAATGACTAGTGCTTAAAGGGTTTGAAAGTACTACTCATATCTACAAAGTGCACTTTCTTTTCTGGTCATCCATGCAAAAGAACTCAAAAGTTAAGCGTGCTTGACTGAGAGTAGTCTGTGGATGGGTGACCTCCTGGGAAGGTTCCCGGGATGTGCATGAGTGAGGACAAAATGCGCTGGAAAGGACCCGTGTTGATCTGTGGGCCATGTACACAGCCTGGAGTGCTATCATGAGTGACCGCTCCCGACCCAAGGTTTGGGCCGGGGTGTTACATACTCTCTATAATTAATGAGCCAATATTACAAGAAATGGAAAAGCTACGTGGGTCTATTAATTTGGGTGATATGATGGTTTCACCTTCATTGTAGAATTGGACAGATTTTGTAGGATCTTGAAAAGGTAAACTTTTGGAAGTGCTAGAATCGAGCTTAGCCTGAACTTATGCTTCACAAATTTTTCCCTATTGGGTTGGGTGTTATCACAAGTTAGGACATCATTTTCATCTGCTCTGCATAAGATACCATCTTCTAGGTCACTCAATTCTTTTGCAACCACCTCCATTCTTTCTTTTAGAAATCTCATGTAATGATCCCAAGTGGAGGTATGATGAGTCAAGTGAAGTGTTCCCTTACCCTTTTCCTCATGATGGTCTTTTTGAATGACATTTATTGTAACCACTTGAGGTCATATTCTCTTGGTTTGGTATTTTTGGAAGTAGATTGGGTAAGTTGGGCAACCTTTCTTTGAAGAGTTCCGATGTTGTTATGAAGGTTGTGTGTGGTGGCAAAGCATTGTATGTTTAATCCATTGTGGGATTTTATCATTTGGGCTAACTTTGCTTCCATCTTAGCCATGGCTTGGCTAATGGGAGAAACAGGGTATGGATTTAGGAGAATGCCTTGTGGATAGTATAAATTCGGGTTTTGAATTTGAGGGGTTTAGTTTAGGAATGGGTGGTTTTGCATTATATTGTTTCCACACTCTTGAGAGATGTGCCATATTCCTCCACACAATTCATATGGATGTGTGAGTGGGGGAAAAGTAAGAGATGAGTTTGAATGATAAGTGTCATGGGCATTTTGTGGAGTTGGTTCATTAGACACTTCCGACTCACTTTGCTCATCTCTACTAGGTAAGGCTAGTGTTATCTCTGTATCAATTTTTAATGGGTGCTTTTTTCTAATCTTTTTTATTCCGTCCCAAGTTTCTTTTTAGTTTTCCTCACTTGTTTTGGTGGTCCCTAGGATAGGAGAGTTTGGTTAAATTACTTCATTTGTGGAGGCATATCTAAGGTAAAAAGCATGGACAAGACTCTCCCAATCAAAAATCTTCATGGCCTCTTTGTCAAGGCGAGTGTACCACCACTTACCTTTTCCACTAAGTGAGAAGGGAAAAAGAGTTTCTCTAATTTCATTTTGAGTAATCCCCTCTTTTTTAATGGATAAGCATAACTCACAAAAACCTAGGATACATTGGTGTGGATTTTCCATAGGTTCCCCACAAAATTGTTGTTTTTCTATTAAAGTAAGGAAAGTGGGTTAAACCTTATAAGATGACCTTTTGAAAGAGCGAAGGTTTTTGCTTGGTTCTTGACTTTGAAATTTGCCATTTTAGAGTACTTATACAAAAGAAACAATTAGTTTATGGATGAAGAATATAGTCCTCAAGTTTCAATAATGCTACTTAAGAATAAAGTGAAGCTAGAAAAAAGAAAAAATCGACCAATTAAAAAAAATCAAAATCGTGCTCCCCGGCAACGACGCCAAAATTTGATGGGATTTAGTCGCGTAACCAAATCAAAGAAAAATAGCCCTTGGACTAGGTTAATAACATATGAAAGCACTAGGGAAATAAGGGGTCGATCTCGGGGAGACGAAATAAATTTTGTAAAAGGTTATGATTGATTTTTTTTTTTATCGAATAATGATTGATTGAGTTGAGTTGAGTTGAGTTTTGTCACTTTTATTTTATGAATGGAATTAACTAGGAAATGAAAATGACTAAAATATGAAAAAACAATTAAACTATAAAAATGTAAATAAAACTAAACTATAAATTAAATAATAATAAAAAGGTCTAGGGAATTGGATTTCACATAAAATTCTAATTTTGTCTAGCATTGTTGATTATGATTATAACGAAGTTTAAATTACCCAAGTCTCACACGGTACACTCCTTCCAGATCATTAATGACTATATGACGAATCTAGCGTTATTTCAATTCTTACTAGGTCGGTAAACCACTATTGCCAATCCTGATATCTATCCCGACTTTCGTTCTTAAAATAGATGACGACTCATACAAACACTCAATCATGGCCACTAATCAAAGTTTGTGATGAAGGTTAGGCAAGAAAGTAGAGATATTTTAAGAAATGTTTTAATCAACATAATAATACTAAAACATAATCAAACTTTATGCTAACCCATCATCCCTAGTACAAATTACCTATATATTATCAACAAAATTAAAACTACATCTACTAAATTCAAGACTACTAACATGGTAATTTGTTTAGGTGATGGATTATAATAAACATGTTAATAACTTTGATGAAATTAATGATGAAAAACTGAAATTATAAATATAATAATCTAAGTGATAAGATCATAAGATGAGGCTTTATATGTAATCTAACTATGGTGATCAATACTAGTAACTGTAATTAAGAATGAAATAGAAATTGCATGAATGGAAATAACATAATGTAAACATAAGATTAGAAGATTACCAAAAATGTTTAGGCATTGAAATAAGGAGATTAAAACAGTAGGTATCCTGACAAGAACAACAAGAACAAGATACTAGCAAACTAAGAACTAATACTTGCAAGAAGTACACTAATTACTACTTTGATTTTCAAGAAAAGAAAGGATTTTGTAAGAATAGATGATGAGATGATTTTGAGAAGTGTTTGATGTGTTGTGTTGTGTGCCAAGCCCTCTGTTTTAGCTGCTAAGGTCCGTCCTGCATTCAAGCACCATGAACATTATCATTAACTTAGCAACAAAGCTCGGCCAAGTGAAGACACGCACGTTTGTCGAAACACACGTCCCCGATCGGGAATGCATGTACCTAGGTGCCTTCTCAGCTCTCTTCCAATATACGTTCATCCTACGTCCCCTACTTGCTAAACCCGAACAAGGAGGTATTATATTTCCTTGAGGGAATCCTATGATGTTTGACTTTCGTGGACTCTCGTTGACTTTCGTTGACTTTTGAATTAAGCTTTTATTTAGTCATATTTACTCTCCGGGATGAGCCAATAGTATCATGCTACTATTATCATGGCCAAGATATGTTTCTCGTAACTCCGAGTGTTGACATTTCTGCCAAAAAAATTGGAAATATCACATAAATCGCTTTATTTCCTGAAAGACAAGACATAGCACACAAAACGACTACAACATGGGATTAGCTCATATAATCACTAAAATTTGTGGAAATATCATGTAAAACCGAGCAGAAATAGGGGATAAAACTATGCAAATATTACACTTATCAAACATCTTCTCCTTTCACTGGCTAAGGATTACCTATACTTCATAATCACTTGCATCACACATTAGTTCAAAGGGTAGACTCTAGTCAGGTGACTGGATGATGGGTGATGTAATCAAAGCCTTTTTTAATTTTGTTGAAATATTTGAGGCAATTGTCATTGAAAGTGAAAGGTGCATCTTTGAAAAGAAGTTATGTGAAGCAGGAGCTAATGGATCAACACAGCTTGGGGATCATGTCCAGACAGCAACACCCCAAGACATCCATATCCAGGCACAAGTAGGTCATGACCAGGCATAAACAAGCCATGTCCAAGCAGAAACAAGCCATGTCCAAGCATTACCAGCCAGAACAACCAGGTCTAAAGCCATCCAAGCAAACCAGGAAGAACAAACACAGTCCAGCACAAGTTCCAAGCCACCTATCCTACAGCAATTGTCCAAGCAAGGGCTCCAACTTCTTTTCCATCCTAGTTGATGCCCTTAGCTACCAAAAAGTCCAGGATAAGTTTTTCCAATTGTCCTTGGAAGTGCACGAAAAACAGCCCACAAGTTGATGAGTCACTCTGAGAGCCAGGCAGGTTTCAAGACCAATGAATGAGCAAAGGCATTTTACTTTTTGTGTGACCCTCAGTAGCAATTAATAAGGATGTTGGGAAGGTCATAGCAGTCCCTCTCAAGGTTCCATTTGAAGCAACAAACAGCCAAGACAAGCCCCTCAACAACCTGCACTGCATTGCCATTTCTAGAAAGGGACAAGGATGCTTTTTCAGTCACTTTTATGAAGTAGTTTGCAGTCTGTTTAGCTCGTCTTATTAGTATACTTTTGTATCTGTTTTGTTGTCATTTCAAGGCTCATTTCAAGCCCTTAGATGTAGCTTTATGTTGTGTGGTAGAGATCCTATGTAATGCTCTATATAAAGAGCCTTTTGATGTAAACAAGAACTCAGAATGCTTGAATGAAAAAACCAGAGTTCTTACTCTATCATTTGTTAACCTATGCTAGTCTTGGTTAGCTCAAATCCTCAACAAACTTGTGCTAGTCTTATTTTGTTGGCCTAAGCCTGAGTCATTCACTTGTGCTAGTCTTGGTGAGTGAGTTTTGTTTAGGATTCACTGCATTTGAGACTGTCTGTGCTTGCCTTGACAGTGTTGAATACAGGGTTTACTATCTTGTTTTAGTTGTTTACTTGTTTGTTTTCTAGTTCCTGCAACAACCCCTAGTTTGGTGTTCCAAATTGGTCATCAGAGCTTAGGTTTATTTCTAGTGTGAGTCCATTTAACCAAACTACGTTCAAAAACACAAAAACAGCCCAATGAGTGAAGAGAGATTAGCAGGAATGGAAGCAAGGATGGTGGACCTGGCTGGGGTTGTAACCAATCTAACCAGCGCCTTGGATCAGGTCTTAGGCAACCATATTCTTACTGGAGGAAGAGGCAGAGGTCGAGGGAGAGGCCTAGGTCCACCGAGAGGCAGGGTCAGACCACCTGAAGAGGAGGAACCTTCAGACTCAGATGAATCCACAAGGAGAAGAGCTTCAAGGCATGGCCTCACTGATAAACACCTCAATGTAGACATTCCTGAGTTTTCTGGTAGCTTAAACCCTGATGATTTGTTAGAATGGCTTAGGGATATAGAGAGAGTCTTTGAATATAAAGGGTACATTGATTCTAAAGCCTTTAAAGTAGCTATTCTGAAACTGAAAGGGTATGCTTCTCTGTGGTATGAGACTTTGAAGAGTCTAAGGGCTAGGGCAGGTAAGGAACCCATCAGATCTTTGTCTAAGTTAAGAAACAAAATGTTAGATAAATTTGCTGCTAAGGATTATACTCGGGACTTGTTCATCAATCTGTCTAAACTGTAACAAAATGAAAAGTCTGTTGAGTCATATCTGAGAGAGTTTGAGCAACTTACCCTTCAATGTGACATTACTGAGAAGCCTGAACAAAGAATTGCTAGATTCCTAGAAGGTCTAAACCCAGGCATTGCTAACAAGATTAGAATGCAACCCCTATGGTTCTTTGAAGATGTAGTTAAACTGTCCCTTAGGGTTGAGAAAATGGGGAAAGAAATAACCAAACCTTTCACTAAACCTGCTGTGACTAAACCTTATACTGGGGTCAGAATTGGGGAAGGTCCTAGGACTCCTGCAACTGTTAATAGGAACCCCTTTGACAAGGGTAAAGCACCTGTAGGACAACAACCTACCCTCACTCCTTTAGAAGAGAAAATAAAATGTAATCAGTGATGCCCCTTTGGTAGTAGCCCCACCAGACACTGGTCACAACCTTGTTCTTTGGAGGGTTATGCATTCCCAGCATCAACCTCTAGAGGAAGACCAGAGATCTTTAATTTTTAGGAGCAGGTGTACTATTCAAGGGAGGGTCTGTAATGTGATCATAGATGGAGGTAGCTGTAAAAATGTAGCCTCAGTTACCCTGGTTAACAAGCTTGGCTTGGAGACCACACCCCACCCAAATCCTTATAAACTCAGATGGTTGAACAAGGGTGCTGAAGTAAGGGTTGATCAACAATGCTTAGTATCTTTCTCTATTGGAAGTACCTACAAGGATGAGGTGACTTGTGATGTAGTGCCTATGGATGCATGCCATTTACTGCTAGGGAGACCATGGGAGTTTGATAAAGATGCCCTGCACAAAGGGAAGACCAATGTATACACTTTCAGGCATGGGAGTCAGAGGATAGTCCTTACACCTTTGCCTCCCAACACCAGAGACTATGGTAGTCCTAGCACCAGTGGGTCCAAGGAGGTTCTTTTCTTCACATAGGCAGCCATGTTCAGGGAAGTGGAACAAGAACAACCTGTGTATTTTCTCTTGTCCAAACAGGTTGAGGAACCAGTTGAGATTCCCCCAGAAGTAAAGGACCTGATCAATGAACATGAGGATGTATTTCCATAGGAACTACCATCAAGCCTTCCTCCTTTAAGGGGCATAGAGCACCAGATAGACCTCATTCCAGGTGTCATGTTACCTAACAGGCCAGCATACAGGAGTGACCACAAGTCCACCCAAGAATTGCAGAGGCAGGTAGAGCAGCTAATGTCCAAGGGATTTGTCAGGGAATCCTTGAGTCCTTGTGCAGTGCCTGCCCTCCTAGTCCCTAAAAAAGATGGTTCATGGAGAATGTGTATTGACAGTAGGGCCATTAACAATATCACTGTCAAGTACAGATTCCCCATTCCAAGGCTGGATGACATGTTGGATGAATTAAGTGGAGCCAGGCTATTTTCCAAGATAGATCTTATGCAAGGTTACCACCAGGAAAGAATCAGGGAGGGGAATGAATGGAAAACAGCATTTAAAACCAAACATGGGCTTTATGAATGGCTGGTGACGCCATTTGGTCTCTCCAATGCTTCGAGCACATTCATGAGACTTATGACTGAAGTTCTGAGGCCTTTCATAGGCCATTTCATTGTGGTGTATTTTGATGATATCCTGGTCTATAGCAAGGGCAAGTCTGAGCATTTGAACCATTTAAAGATGCTATTTCTGAACTTGAGAGAGCATAAGCTCGTTGGGAAGTTGGAGAAGTGTACATTCATGACTGAGGAGGTCAAGTTCTTAGGGTATGTCATCTCTGCCAGGGGCATATCTGTAGATCAGGAGAAGATTGCAGCCATCAAGTCTTGGCCTACTCCCACGAACATCACTGAGGTCAGGGGCTTCCATGGCCTGGCCTCCTTCTATAGAAGGTTTATACAGGGCTTCAGCACTATCATGGTGCATGTAACAGAAGGAATGAAGAAGGGTGAGTTCAAGTGGACTGAGCTGGCACAAGCAGCCTTTGAGCTCATCAAGAAGAAGCTGTGTGAGGCACCTATACTAGCTTTGCCTGACTTTGATCATTTGTTTGAGGTGGAGTGTGATGCAAGTGGGGTAGGAATTGGGGCAGTACTCATTCAAGGCAGGAATCATGTGGCCTTTTTCAATGAAAAACTCAATGGGGCTAAGCTCAATTACTCCACATATGACAAGGAATTTTATGCCTTAGTAAGAGCCCTCATGTACTGGAGCCACTATCTCAAACCCAAGCCTTTTGTACTTCATTCTGACCATGAGGCTCTGAAATACATAAATGGCCAACACAAGCTCAGTGCCAGACATGCAAAATGGGTTGAGTACCTCCAGTCCTTCAACTTTTCAAGTAAATATAAGGAAGGAAAGTCAAATGTGGTAGCAGATGCCCTGTCTAGGAGATATTCTATGCTGATGACAATTCAACAAAAGGTGTTAGGTTTTGAGTTTATGAAAGAGCTTTAGCAGGATGACCCTGATTTCATGGAGTATTGGCTGTCCTTGTAGAGCAATCCCAGTACAAAAGAAACCAAGTATCAGCTCCAGGAAGGTTATATGTTTAAAGGGAATAAACTATGTGTCCCTAGAGGCTACTACAGAGACCTATTGGTGAGGGAAGTGCACTCTAATGGGCTAGCAGGACATTTAGGGGTGCAGAAGACCTGGGATATCCTGCAAGATCAGTTCTATTGGCCTAGGATGGAAGGGGATGTTCAGGCTGTCCTTAGGAGGTGTTCCACCTGCCAAAAGGCAAAGAGTTCCTTCCAAGTAGGACCTTATACACCACTACCTATACCTGACAAGCCTTCGGAAGACATTAGCATGGATTTCATTGTTTCTCTGCCCAGGACTCCTAGGGGAAAGGATTCCATCATGGTTGTAGTTGACAGATTCAGCAAAATGGCTCACTTTGTTCCATGTAAGAAGACTGAGGATGCATCAGGGGTTGCTGAGCTTTACTTCAAACAGATAGTCAGACTACATGGGGTGCCTAGATCAATTGTTTCAGATAGGGATACAAAGTTTATGAGTTACTTCTCGAAGACATTGTAGAAGCTCCTAAACACCAGACTACTCTTCAGCACATCTCACCATCCCCAAACAGATGGACAAACAGAAGTCACCAATAAAACCTTAGGAAGAATACTCAGATGCATTGTGAAGAAGTCACTAGGAGATTGGGATCTCAAACTAGCACAGGCAGAATTTGCTTTCAATAGGGCCCCTTCATCAAGCACTGGCCACAGTCCCTTTGAAGTGGTCTATGGCAACAACCCACTCATGCCCATAGAGTTGTCCAATGTGCCTAAAGAAGTACTGAACTATGATGCCAAGAAATGGGTGGAACATATGCTCAAGATACATGAGCATGTTAAAAGGAACATAGAGAAGGCCAATGAGCAGTACAAAATAAAAGCCAAGGTGCCTAAAGGAAAGAAGGAGTTTCAGGCAGGTGATCTGGTATGGTTACACCTCACAAAAGAAAGATTTCCAAGCAAAAGAAAGAACAAGCTAATGCCCAGGGCAGAAGGACCCTTTGAAATCATAGAAAAGGTGGGAGGCAATGCTTACAAAGTGGACTTGCCAGGGGAATATGGGGTTCATGGCACATACAACATAGGAGACCTCAGTCCTTACTATGACAGTGAAGAGGAGAGCACTGGGGATTTGATGCTCAAATCTTTTCAACCAGGGGAGGATGAAGCAGGAGCTAGGGGATCAACACAGCTTAGGGATCATGTCCAGACAGCAACACCCCAAGCCATCCATATCCAGGCAAAAGTAGGTCATGACCAGGCACAAACAAGCCTTGTCCAAGCATTACCAGCCAGAACAACCAGGTTTAAAGCCATCCAAGCAAACCAGGAAGAACCAACACAGTCCAGCACAAGTTCCACTATCCTACAACAACTGTCCAAGCAAGGGCTCCAACTTCTTTTCCCATCTAGTTGATACCCTTAGCTACCAAAAAGTCCAGAGAAAGTTTTTCCAATTGTCCTTGGAAGTGCACGAAAAACAGCCCACAAGTTGATGAGTCACTCTGAGAGCCAGACAGGTTTCAAGACCAATGAAAGAGCAAAGGCATCTTACTTTTTGTGTGACCCTCAGTAGCAATTAATAAGGATATTGGGATGGTCATAGCATCCCCTCTCAAGGTTCCATTTGAAGCAACAAACAGCCAAGACAAGCCCCTCAACAACTTGCAGTGCATTGCCATTTCAGGAAAGGGACAAGGATGCTTTTTCAGTCACTTTTCTGAAGTAGTTTGCAGTCTGTTTAGCTCGTCTTATTAGTATACTTTTATATCTGTTTTTTTTGTCATTTCAAGGCTCATTTCAAGCCCTTAGATGTAGGTTTATGTTGTGTGGTAGAGATCCTATGTAATGCTCTATATAAAGAGCCTTTTGATGTAAACAAGAACTCAGAATGCTTGAATGAAAAAACCAGAGTTCTTACTCTATCATTTGGTAACTTGTGCCAGTCTTGGTTAGCTCAAATCCTCAACAAACTTGTGTTAGTCTTAGTTTGTTGGCCTAAGCCTGAGTCATTCACTTGTGCTAGTCTTGGTGAGTGAGTTTTGCTTAGGATTCACTGCATTTGAGACTGTCTGTGCTTGCCTTGACAGTGTTGAATACAGGGTTTACTATCTTGTTTTAGTTGTTTACTTGTTTGTTTTCTAATTCCTGCAACAACCCCTAGTTTGGAGTTCCACTATGTTAGGGGTTTAGAAATTTTAAAATATTCTTGAATAAAACGGCGGTAGAAACCCCCGTGTCCTAGGAAACTCCTAACACTTTTGAGATTCCCTGGTGGGGGTAATTATTTAATCACTTGGATCTTAGCGCGGTCCACTTCTATACCTCTTTCATAAATGATATGGCCAAGTACTACTCTTTCAGTCACCATGAAATGAAATTTTTTTTCCCATTAAAAACCACCTCCTGACATCTTTTCAGGACTCGTGACAAATTAGAGAGACAATCATCAAAAGTAGTGTCATAGACACTAAAATAATCAATGAATACTTCCATGATTGACTCTAAAAAATCATAAAAGATGCTGGTCATGCATCGTTGGAAGGTTGCGGGCGGGTGCATTACACAACCCGAATGACATCCTTCGGTAAGCAAATGTACCATATGGACAGGTAAAGGTGGTTTTTTTCTTGATCGTCTGGATGAATGGGTAATTGGAATAATCCCCAGTAACCATCAAGGTAACAAATGTTCTTGTGACAAGCCAGTCTTTCTAACATTTAGTCAATGAAGGATAAAGGGTAATGATCCTTCTTGGTGGACTGGTTTAGTTTCCTATAGTCAATACACATACGCCAACCTGTGACAATCCTAGGGGGATAAGTTCATTTTTATCATCCTTGACTACAGTTGTCCCTCCTTCCTTTGGGACCACTTGGACTGGACTAACCCATTTAGAGTTAGAAATCGTATAAATGATTCATGCATCTAACAGTTTCATGACCTTGTTTTTTACTGCCTCTTGCATGTTAGGGTTTAGACGACGCTGACCTTGGACACAAGGTTTCTGTCCCTCTTGTAGGTGAACTTTGTGCATGCAAAAGTCAGGGAATATACCTCTCAAATCATCAAGTTTGTACCCTATGGCCTTTCTATGTGTTCTCAAGATAGTGAGCAACAAATATAGTTGACTTGTAGTAAGGGATGCACTAACTGTGACTGGACACATTTCAGAGTCATCTAGAAAGGCATACCTTAGGTTTACTAAAATGGGTTTTGAGTTTGGGTTTTCGCACCTCTACCTTAGTAGGTGTATCGATTAAGCCAAGTGATATTTTGTCTCCAGTTAGATAAGCTTCTAACTTGTGAATCTCAGCATTTTCCTTGCTATCATTACTTGCAAAATATTCTAGTAAAAGAATTGCCTCCAAAGGGTATTTGATTATTGAGTGATGTAACGAATCATCTACAGTAGAGTCTAAGACATCAATGAAACAACAAGACTTTTCTAGCATTGGGCTTTTCATAGACATAGTAGAAAAAGTGCCATTGACATCGCCATAGTTACATCACTTTTTAACAAAAACGATGTTAATTATCTAACTGTAGTTATTTACATTAGTTTATTAAAAAGAACGATGTTAATTATTTTATTTTTATTATTTACATCATTTGTTAGCATCGATTGTTTGAAAACCGATATTAATTATTTTTAGTTGTCTCGGTTTTACTAAAACCGATGTTTAAATTATTAAGGTGATATTTATAATACATCGGTTAATTAGTGAACCGAGGTTCATAACTATCAATCACATAGCTTTAACCCTAATAACCAAATTAAACCGCTGGACCGATTAGTTGCCTCCTTTTCATAGTTCTCACAAACACCCTTCCCATATCGCTTAGCTTCTCACAGAAACCTCACGCACAACCCTCCACCGTCACGTCCTCGCCTTCCACCGTCTCGTTGTCTACACATCGTCGTATCAAGCGCTATCGCAGGAGTGATCGCCTACCCATCGTCGCACCAAGCCGGCCACCACACCTTCAACCCTGCAAATTTTTTCCTTCACAACTATTTCCGTTGTCAATCTTGTTACCTTTAAGAGATCGCCAAGCGTATTGGTAAGATTTTGCCCTTAAATGGTGCTTATTATCTTTCTAGCTGATCTTATACTAATAGTCAATCAATTTCAGTTACCTTTGAATTAGTTTACTCAAAATGGCGCAGTCTTGGTTGATTATATTTTGATTGTTCAATTAGGGTTTTAAGGAATGATAGATTGAGGCTGATTTTATCAATCGTTTTATAATTTGCAATGGACAATTAATTAGTAATGGAGTTAGCTAGTGACATTTCCCTACTATGTTACAATAGTACACTTGAAGTAGATGCAAACTTATGATTTGTTTGGGTACTGATCTGCAGGGATTATGAACCTCTTCTTATATGCGGTGTGCTATGTGACAATCCTCATTTCTGTCTCATTTTAAGCTAACTTAGCAATATTGATGTAGTGGGCACTACCTCAAGGCAAACTTTCGGGTTGGCATTTTCTCTTTTTCAGATGAGTTTGCCATTTACTCTTAGGTCCATACCTTTTTTTAAATCTAAATTCATTACAACTTAAAAAATCATGTGCTCTTTTTCATGTATTTAAGTCATTGCAGATTTGTTGTGTGTGAAAGTTGTCTTACCCCTTTGAATAAGCATTTGGGTAATAGTTCTATACTTCTATTAACATACATACTCAATTTACTCACAATATAGGATGCTATCAGACTATCAAAGTAATATCATTATCTTTCTATGCATATTTGACCTATTCACATGATACTTAGCTGATATAGCCAATTCATAATTCTAGGTCGACGTAGGTTTTTAAAAAATGTGAGAGTCGTATTGTGACTATCATGACATTATGCTAGGTGAGATATGTAATAAGTTGATCTCTTTGTACTATGTAGGAAGTTTTAATTATTGTAGACAAATGATAACTTTATATCTTATTGTGGCTTTAATGTTGTGTTTAATGACAGGAACCCCAAGGAAATCCCATAGGACTACACTGGAGCTGAATTTTCTTGTTGAGTCCATCGGTGTTTTTACTAACAAAGACAGGATGCCACTTACTTCGCGCGCTTTCAATGCTGCCACTGCTCCTCTGACAACACCACCCGCTATACTTACACCATGTATGATTACAAACTAAGGCAATGATCTATTCAAGTTTCATACTGTGATAGTCTGGCCAAACCCTTTTTTTCTTTGCTTTAAATTCCAGATATTCGTGTTCATCCCATTTTTTGATTAATTGTTCACTCTTTTTCCGAGAAATGTCTTTTCACTATCTCATTTGTTCATCGAGAATATAAACAGATTTATGTAGTGTACAACGTCATTTTCTCGTCGTTTACCGGCTACTATTGGCATCATCGTCCCTGGTTTATTCAAAGGAGCGACATAGCAGATTGCTCACCCATATATGATTAGGTAAAATGGAGAAAGACACAGGTCACGTAGGAATCAGACTCTTTGTGCTTACTTTGACTCGATATTTTGTATTCTCATCGAAGATTGATAACTAAGTGAAAAGTTAAGCATGCACAATGAACATAACTAATTAGTATTTTAAGCGCTCGTATATTGCTGTTAGTTTATCCATTTTGTAGAACTTTTTGCGTAGTTCTCGAGCACGGAGTGGAAGGTACCTGAATACTGAATGTGTCCCCTAAATTGTTATTTTTATCACGCCTATGTTTCTATGTGTTCTGATTCTAATGAATATGCACCATTTCTCATAGTGCATAATTAACTGTTAGATTAAATGACCTAGAAAAATATGTGTTATCTAATTACCACGCTGATATTGTTTTTTTGCGCTTTGTTTGCAGCACACTGCATCATCAGTTTTTACTCTACTCATTGACAGACATATATAATAGGGAAAATAGGTGCCATTCTTACAGTTTCATTGACAGTTATACTCTAATTATCGCAACATTTTTTTATCCTTGACTATCTTGCTGTACTACAATCTTTAAATTTTGTATGCAGATTGCCTTATTCATAATCTGTTTTGATGTCATCCTGAAATACCTGATGCTGGTGTAACAGGTAAACCGTACACTCATTATACACTAACACATTCTATCTATTTTACTTAGATTCAGGATACCGGTCACTGAAATTGACATTGCTCAGTATTTTTAGATATAGTTAGTCCTGAACTGAGCATATACAGGTGTTGTTGTGCGCAGACAAATATTGCTGGTATGGATGATGAACTGTGAGCCTTCCCAGGCTGAAAACTCGACGCAATGTCTGTAATTAGAAGGAGCTTAAGTATACGGAACGAACGAGGACTATTACACTGTTACGTTAGTTTTTTAATTACATTTTGTATTTTACTATCATTATTTAGTCATCATAAGTATTCTGTAGGTATCTATTTATGTATAGATCTAAGAATATTTATGTTCAAAACACGTGTATAGTTATACTTTTGGAGTATTTATTTATAGATTATGGTTTAGAAATGTATTTTTTTCTAATTGATTGCAATTTATGTATAGCTTTTCCCACAAAAAACAGAGCCTCAAATGTATTTTTTTTTAATTAAAGAAATATTTATTTACATCGGTTTTAGTTAATAAATGATGTAAACCAATGTAAATAAGGTTGATATTTACATCGGTTTGCACCAAAACCGATGTAAATTAGATGCTATTAACATCGGGTTTACATAGAAATCGATGTAAAGTAGATGTTACTAACATCAGTTTTACATAGTAATCAATGTAATGTAAATGCTATTAACATCGGGTTTTCATGAAAAACCGATGTAAATTAAATGATATTAACATCGGTTATATCACCGATGTTTTTGTTATAAATGTTATAAACAACGCCCCCAGAAACATCGCCCAAAACCGATGTACATGAACCTAAAAAACCGATGTCAATGGCACTTTTTCTACTAGTGTAATGTGATCATAGATGGAGGTAGCTGTAAAAATGTAGCCTCAGTTACCCTGGTTAACAAGCTTGGCTTGGAGACCACACCCCACCCAAATCCTTATAAACTCAGATGGTTGAACTAGGGTGCTGAAGTAAGGGTTGATCAACAATGCTTAGTATCTTTCTCTATTGGAAGTACCTACAAGGATGAGGTGACTTGTGATGTAGTGCCTATGGATGCATGCCATTTACTGCTAGCTAGGGAGACCATGGGAGTTTGATAAAGATGCCCTGCACAAAGGGAAGAGCAATGTATACACTTTCAGGCATGGGAGTAAGAGGATAGTCCTTACACCTTTGCCTCCCAACACCAGAGACTATGGTAGTCCTAGCACCAGTGGGTCCAAGGAGGTTCTTTTCCTCACAGAGGCAGCCATGTTAAGGAAGTGGAACAAGAACAACCTGTGTATTTTCTCTTGTCCAAACAGGTTGAGCAACCAGTTGAGATTCCCCCATAAGTAAAGGAGCTGATCAATGAACATGAGGATGTATTTCCAGAGGAACTACCATCAGGACTTCCTCCTCTAAGGCGGATAGAGCACCAAATGGACGTCATTCCAGGTGTCATGCTACCTAACAAGCCAACATACAAGAGTGACCCCAAGTCCACCCAAGAATAGCAGAGGCAGGTAGAGGAGCTAATGTCCAAGGGATTTGTCAGGGAATCCTTGAGTCCTTGTGCAGTGCCTGCCCTCTTAGTCCCTAAGAAAGATGGTTCATGGAGAATGTGTATTGACAGCATGGCCATTAACAATATCACTGTCAAGTACATATTCCCCATTCCAAGGCCGGATGACATGTTGGATGAATTAAGTGGAGCCAGGCTATTTTCCAAGATAGATCTTAGGCAAGGTTACCACCAGGTAAGAATCAGGGAGGGGGATGAATGGAAAAAAGCATTTAAAACCAAGCATGGGCTTTATGAATGGCTGGTGATGCCATTTGGTCTCTCCAATGCTCCTAGCACATTCATGAGACTTATGATTGAAGTTCTGAGGCCTTTCATAGGCCATTTCATTGTGGTGTATTTTGATGATATCTTGGTCTATAGCAAGGGCAAGTCTGAGCATTTGAACCATTTAAAGATGTTGTTTCTGAAACTGAGAGAGCATAAGCTATTTGGGAAGATGGAGAAGTTTACATTCATGACTAAGGAGGTCAAGTTCTTAGGGTATGTCATCTCTGCCAGGGGCATATCTGTAGATTAGGAGAAGATTGCAGCCATCAAGTCTTGGCCTACTCCCAAGAACATCACTGAGGTCAGAGGCTTCCATGGCCTGGCCTCCTTCTATAGAAGGTTTATACAGGGCTTCAGCACTATCATGGTGCCTGTAACATAAAGGGATGAAGAAGGGGAGTTCAAGTGGACTGAGCTGGCACAAGCAGCCTTTGAGCTCATCAAGAAGAAGTTGTGTGAGGCACCTATACTAGCTCTGCCTCACTTTGATTAGTTGTTTGAGGTGGAGTGTGATGCAAGTGGGGTAGGAATTGGGGCAGTACTCATTCAAGGAAGGAATCCTGTGGCCTTTTTCAGTGAAAATCTCAATGGGGCTAAGCTTAATTACTCCACATATGACAAGGAATTTTATGCCTTGGTAAGAGCCCTCATGTACTGGAGCCTCTATCTCAAACCCAAGCCTTATGTACTTCATTCTGACCATGAGGCCTTGAAATACATAAATGGCCAACACAAGCTCAGTGCCAGACATGCAAATTGGGTTGAGTACCTCTAGTCTTTCAACTTTTCAAGTAAATATAAGGAAGGAAAGTCAAATGTGGTAGCAGATGCCCTGTCCAGGAGACATTCTATGCTGATGACAATTCAACAAAAAGTGCTGAGTTTGGAGTTTATGAAAGAGCTTTAGCAGGATGACCCTGATTTCATGGAGGATTTGTGACAACCCTCGCGAATGCGGAAATAAAACATAACAAGCATGTGATTTATAAAGCGGAAAATACGGTATTTAAAAAAAAACCTTTATACATGCATGATAGAAATACGAGGAATGTCAGTAATTACAAACTAAAGTACGAATTATACTACATCAAGAGACGAAGTCTCTCCAAAAAGTTAACCAGTAAAAGTGTTTAGCAAACTAGCTAATAAACGTCTAGAGGTGTTTCATCCAGGGACAACGCCCGCTAGCTCACACCCGAACCCGAAAAACCACAAGCAAAAAGCCAACCAATCAAGCAACCTGTTCATCCATGAAAAACATGAACGCCACAGTCAGTGGGGAGTAACTCCGGGTTCTCCCAGCCATATCACATTAAACGTACATAGAAGGAAATACAAAAGTAGAATCATGCATACATAGATATACATGTGAGATACGATAAGAATAGATAGGCAATTCGAGATATAATGATAAGAGCATAATAGTTACAAGTCCGAATCCATCATGTTATACAAAGACTCGGGGAAGACACTCTTAGGCAACCGAATACGCTCACTAGGGCTTGCATCTCACCGTTATCGGTATAAGTTTGATAAGATTGAGACTCGACAGACAAACCAAGTCAAGTCATGCGATGATCACATAATATCCAACATATTATCATCAATTCACGA